>PVIA01010117.1:0-54511 GCA_004024845.1 Tonatia bakeri
GGCGGTGGGCTGGTGTACTTTCTCGGACTCTGTGGGCTTCCCCGAGAAGTCTCCTGTGAGGCTGGGAGAGTCTCCAGGCCTCAGTTCCCAGATGGGGCTCTTAAGCTTTGAAATGCGGCGGCGCTGCCCGTTTTCGCTTAGTTTGTGCAAACGTGTGGCTGCGGACAGCCAGCTGCCCTGCGTCCCTCACTGGGTCTGCCAGTCGCCTCCGCGCTTCCGCGCTCAGCGTCCGCCACCAGTCCGTCCGCTGCCGTCTGCGCCCTGCGCGCCCGCGCCCGCCAGCCAGCGCCTCTTCCCGCCGGGACCCCTCAACCCCACTTCGCAGGCCTCCCGACTCCGCCGCTCCTTACCAGTCTGGATGTACTGGAGTCCGACTTCTGTTCAATTAATTTCTCTCTGTTCTGGTTGTTAATTGTTTCTCAATCTTTGTTGTCTTCAGTCTTGGTTGCACGAGGAAGCACAGTGCGACTGCCTATGCCTCCATCTTGGCCGGAACTCTGATTTGAAGGTTGTTGCGTTTCATGTTACCTTACAGTTCCCTTATGCTATCTTCATATATTTTGAGTCTTTTTTCATGCAACTGCTCTACCTGGGTGCTTCTTTCTACCTTGTCTTCCAGCTTACTAATTCGGTCCTCTGCTTCATCTAGCATGCTTGTAATTTCTAGTATATTTTTTATTTCATATATTATATTCTTTATTTCTTCCTGGTTCTTGTTTATAGTTTCTGTTTCTGTTTTTCATGCTGTTGTAGTTCCTTCTGAGTTCCTTGTAGTTGTCTTTGAGTTTCTCAAGTATCTTTGTAACCATTCTTTTGAATTCTTTATCTGATCATTTGCTCACCTCCATTCCATTTAGCTCTTTTAGTGGGGAGTCTTGCATTCCTTTCAATTGTGGGTTCTTTATTTGTCTCCCCTGTGGAGGGGGGTGCTCCGCCCACAGGGCCCCCCACCCCTGCCACCACAGTTGAGAATAAGTCTACCGAGATATGATCTGCTTGGGGAGGAAAGGTGACCGATCTCTCAAAGGAGAAGGGGCCAAGAGCCTTTTCCTCAGTGGGCTTTTATTGAGTTCATTTTGCACAGGAATACAGGTAAAGCTCATTAATCATTATCAGGCATTAAGGATCAAACAATAGATAACAAACGAAGAACTCTGAGGGCCTGTTTTGAGTCAGGGTCAGATAGCTAAAGAGCCATAAAACTTTGAGGAATGAACTCACTGCTTGCTTGGACCCTTATCATTTCATTGAGAGCATTCTAAACAAAGAATACAGGATTTTACGTATTCTTTCTTACGCCTGATCTCTGGGGAAACCCACCCTTCCAGCCCAGGGCTGCACCACCCTTTGTCATTGTTTCAGGCTTAAATCAGGCAGTGGAAGTAAGGCAGCCAAGAGATTAGGAAACTTCTTGCAGACAGAATGAGGACTCAGGCTATGTCAAAGCTGAGAGGTGAGGGTCCCTTACCCCCTTTTGCTATGGCCTCCCAAGTCCTTCCCTGGGGCCTCCCCATAATCATGCCTGTCTTAGGTCATTCCCCCTTTGGGGAAACTTACCTGTCATTGGCTAACCGATCAAGCATTGGGGGCCAGGCAGGGTAAAGTAAAAGGAGTAGAAGCAGTGCCCCTGCGAGGAAGATAAGCTTTGTCTCCTTAGTGGCTTATGGTCCAAAGGTTGCTCACTCAGCCTTAGCCATGGGGGGGTTACAGCTTCTGAAACCAGTTAGGGCGGTTCCCAACAGTCCCCATTTTAGGTGATGTTTTTGTTTATTTCTGTGATTCCTGATGGTCTGCTTTGCCAACTGCCTTTTTATGGTGTACTTCTGTGGTGGGATTTCAGTGGGATTCAGTGGTGTGGTCTTCTTGATCTCCTTGTCTGGATTCGGTAAGGTTGCCCTTTCTTCCATTTGTGTGGGCTCTCTTATTGTTGTCAGGCTTTACCTGTTGGTGGCTCCTTTGTTGGTGGGTGGGTTCTCCCCTCCAGCAGGTTAACTGGTATTCACAACTCCCACTTTGTATTGTATGCTGTTGTACTGGTTTGGTTAACAAAGCAGTATGACAAGACCACCAAACCTATACCAGTGAAGAGAACACCTCTACCCCATATGCTGTCTAACCTTACTGACCTAAGATTAACAAAGGTGAAGAGAGATTGCGGGCAGTATAAACTATGACAGCAGAATATGAGATGACTAAAAGAGGGGAAAATATTGTTGTGTGGTGAAAAAGAGAATTGATAAGAGATGGGATAAAACCAAGGTGAAGAAAGGGAGAGCAGAATTCACAACATAAATAAAACATGAAAGGGCTGTGGAACAATAGCGTAAGAAGAGGGAAGAGTGTACTATGAAGTTTGAAGTAGAATTGAAAAGGTACTGCACCAATGGGAACAAAATGGCAAAAAAACCCACAGCAGGGTCAATAGGAATGACAGTGGAATGAAATTTAATATGGTTAGAATGGGAATAAGAACATTGTAGAAAAGCAAAAAGTGAATATGAGATGTCTACAGTAAAGATAAATGATTTTGAGAGGACAGGGGAAACAAACTAATAAGAATATGGAGTTAAGGTTGAGAGAGGGACAAAAAAGAGAAGAAAAAAGAAAGGGAGAGAGAAAACAATGAGATAAAATTTGTTACTCCACTGATCAGGGTCAAGGAGAATGTGAAATGGAGTAAGACAGCAGGAGAGTATTCTGTGGGATTTAAAGTAGTAACAAGTAGTGAACAAATAGATCATTTGGAGAAATACAGCAATAACTGTGATATTTCACCCCACTAGGCACTGTTTATAAAAGGTGAAAAAGAAATAAGACTCTTATTATAAGGGAGAAAGAATGTGAACTGACTTTAGAAAGCAGAGCACATATGTGAAGTTACATGGAGGAGAAATAGAGTAAGGGATAAGACTGGGTGTAGTGTGTGAGAGAATAAAGTTAACCACCAAAGTAATAAAACTAAGGAAGATGGTGAAATGGATTAAGACCCAGGAAGGGTGCTGTGTGGGATTTGGAATAACAATAATATGATAAGAAATATATAATCTGAATAAAAGGAATAAAAAGTAAAGACCAAGAGTAGTGTGTTATTAGTATATGAGTGAAATAAAAGAAGAAAAATTAAAATGCCATATGAAAGGGAGAATAAAGAAAACAGATCAAACGATATCAAACAAACAAAAAACTAAATAAACAGAAAGAAGAGAAATAAGAATATATAAGTTCTGAAGGGTAGCAAAGTGAAATTTGTCAGTTGTTGGTGTGTGCCTTCTGACTTCTTTCTGAATCTGTCAGCTTTGTTGTTTTCTAAAGTTTGTCTCCTCTAGGTCTTTTGCATTTCCTTATAAATTTTAGGATCAGCTTTTCAAATTTGACAAAATGGCATCTTTGTGTTATGGTTGGAATTACAAGACATCTGTAAATCAGTTAGAGGGAGAATTCAGATTATATCGAATCTTCTGATTCATGGTCATGGTATAGTTGTCCATTTATTTTTTATTTAATTTGTTTCAGCAGCATTTTGCGTGTAGCTGTCAATTTGTAAATCTTGGACAGTTTTTGTCAAAAGCAGTTTTGGTTGTTTTGTCAAATTATCTTTAACATTTTTTGATGGTTATAAACACATCCATAAGTATTTAAAGTACTTTGATGTTGCTGTAAATTGTTTTTTAAATGTCAATTTCTGATTGTTGCTAGCATATAGATATACAATTGATTTGTTTAAAAATTATTTGTACGATGATGTGAAATTTCACTTTTTTCTACATATTCTTCTGTTTCTGAGATATAGACTGTACGTTTTGTTCATTAGTAAAAGAAATTCTGATTTCTTTGACTACATTTGTATCCACAGACTGGTAAACACAGGTGAAAATGGGGTTAGGAATATCTAGACCACGGTTGTTGAAATAACTGTTATTAATAGATGATCTTCAGGGTCGTCCCCCCCCTGCACCTGCAGGAATAACATTATTTCTGAAATTGTGCAGTTTCCATGGTAGTGGCCTTTTTAAAAAACTTTGGTTAATAAAAGTATATAGCTGTCAGGTGTATAATTTTACAACAGATCATCTATATGTTGTATTATGTGTTTACCACCCCAAGTCAAGTCTTCTAACATCATCAGTTATCCATCCCTATACCCTCTTCTACCTCCTTCATCTACCTTCCCCTCTGGTAATCACCGTACTGTTGTCTATGAGTTGTTTTTTTGTTTGTTTTTGTTTTTGTTTTTTTGTAAGAAAAAAATAGAAACAGACTCACAGATACAGAGAACAGACTGATATATGGGGGAAATTGCAGAGCTGGGTGATAAAAGTGAAGGGACTAAGCAAAAACTGAAATGCACATTTAGTAAAGGACTTTAGGAAGTATAAATAACATGAAAGAAAATGTCACACATTGTGTTATACTTTTTGTTGAAAATCAATTTAGTTGAACCTCAACAGATGTAGATATTTTGTTGGGAATTTCTTAGCAACTTCAGGGTTATTTCTATTAAACTTTATACACACACACACTGTGTATGTAAATGATAGCATTTATTTGTCTTACAAAGCTTATGTTGAGATAATTGTAGGTTCACATGCAGTTGTAAGAAATAATTTAGAGATTAATTAAACCCTTCAACCAATAGGTTTTTTCCCTAATGTTCAACATTATTGCATGTATCTTACATAACTAGTATCACAACCAGGAAATTTACATCAGTACCATCTTACTCAGAATTTACCAGTTTTACATTTACTGATTTGAATTTGTGTGTGTACACTTGTCCAATTTCATCATGTGCACATTTGTGTTGCACAGAAAGCAGTTATTGTAAATTACAAGGATCCCTCTTGCTATCCTTTTATAACCATAGCTTTCTTGCCCTCCTCTCCTCCAACCTCTGCCAACTAGTAACCTGTTCTTCCCTTTTATAATTTTGTTATTTCAAGAATGTTATATTAATGGACCCATACAGTATGCTGACTTTTGGGATTGGCTTTTTTCGCTCAGCATAACTCTCCTACAAGGTACCATGTGTATCAATGGTTTATTCCTTTTCTTTTCTTTTTTTATTTAATTGTTGTTCAAGTACAGTTGTCTCCATTTTACCCCCACACCAGCTATTCCCACTCACCACCCTTCATCCTCACCCTCTTTGGTTTTGTCCATGTGTACTTTGTCCATGTTCTTGCAAATGCTTCCCCCCTTTTCCTCCAGTATCCCCTCCTGCGACCCCTCTGGTTACTGTCAGTTTCTTCTTAATTTCATTGTCTCTGGTTATATTTTGCTTGCTTGTTTGTTTTGTTGATTAGTTTCCACTTATAGGTGAAATCATACGCTAATTTGTCTTTTACCACCTGGCTTATTTCACTTAGCATAATGCTCTTCAGTTCCATCCACGCTGTCTCAAAGGGTAGGAGCTCCTTCTTTCTTTCTGCTGTGTAATAATACCGTTGTGTAAAATGTACCATAGGTTTTGAACCATTCATTTACTGAGTTCATTTAATAAGGGCACTTAGTTTACTTCCAGCACTTGGCTATTGTAAATTGTGCTACTATGAATGTTGGGGTACATAGAATCTTTTGAATTGGAGTTTCAGGGTTCTTAGGGTATAATACCAACAGTGGAATTGCTGGGTCAAAGTCAGTTCCAGTTTTAGTTTTCTGAGGACGCCAGTCTGAATTACCACCAACAGTGCCCTAGGGTTTCCCTTTGCTCACAATCTCTCCAACATTTGTTTGTTGCTTTGTTTATGATGGCCATTCTCACTGGTGTGAAGTGGTATCTCATTGTGGTTTTTAATTTGCATCTCTCTGATGGCTGGTGATGCTGAGCATCTTTTCATGTCTCTGGGCCCTTTGTATGTCCTCCTTGGAGAAGTAAGTATCTGTTCAAGTCCTTTGCCCATTTTTTAATTGGGTTGTTCGTCTTCCTGGAGTGGAGTGGTGTGAGTTCTTTATATATTTTGGAGATCAAGCCCTTGTCCGAAGTATCATTGGCAAATATGTTTTCCCATATACTTTGTTCTCTTTTCATTTTAATGCTGTGTTTTTTAGCCATGCAGAGCTTTTTATGTTGATGAGGTCCCATTTGTTTATTCTTTCCTTTATGTTCCTTGCTCTAGGGGACATATCAGTGAAAATATTGCTGCATGGAATATCTGAATTATTCTTATCTATGTTGTCCTCTAGGACTTTTATGGTATCATGTCTTATATTTAAGTCTTTTATCCCCCTTGAATTTATTTCTGTGTATGGTGTAAGTTGGTGATTGAGTTTCATTTTTTTGCATGTATCTGTCCAGATCTCCCAACACCATTTGTTGAAGAGGCTATTTTTGCTCCATTCTATGATGCTGTCTGCTTTGTCAAATATTAATTGACCATAGAGACTTGGGTTTGTTCTGGGCTGTCTATTCTGTGCCATTGGTCTGTGTGTCTATTTTTATGCCTATACCAGGCTGTTTTGATTACAGTGGCCTTGTAATACAGTTTGATATCAAGTACTGTGATCCCTCCTACTTTGTTCTTCTTTCTCAAAATTGCTGCAGCTATTTGTGGTCATTTATGGTTTCATATAAATTTCTGAAATGTTTGTTCTATATCTGTGAAATATGTCATGGGTACTTTAATAGGGATTATGTTGAATCTGTAATTTGCTTTGGGTAGTATGGACATTTTGATTATCTTAATTCATCTAATCTCTGAACATGGTATATGCTTCCATTCGTTTGTGTCTTCCTGAATTTCTTTTTTCAGTGTTGTGTAGTTTTCTGAGTACAAGTCTTTTACCTGCTTGGTTAGGTTTATTCCTAGATGTTTTATTTTTGTTGTTGCTATATCAAATGGGATTTTTTTTCTAATTTCTGTTTGTGATATTTCATTGTTATTGTGCAGAAATGCCTTAGATTTCTGAATATTGACTTTGTATCCTGCTGTTTTGCCAAATTTATTTATTAGGTCAAGTAGTTTTTTTTGAGTCTATAGGATTCTATCTGTACACTATCATGTCATCTGCAAACAATGAGAGTTTTGCTTCCTCCTTTCCAATTTGGATAACTTTTATTGCCATTTCTTGTCTGATTGCTATGGCTAGTACTTCCAATATTATGTTGAATAGAAGTGGTGAAAGTGGACATCCTTGTCTTGTTCCTGATCTTAATGGGAAAGCTTTTAGTTTTTGTGCATTGAGTGTGATATTGGCTGTAGGTCTCTCATATATGGCCTTTATTATGTTCAAGAATGCTTCCTTTATTCCCACTTTGCTGAGTGTTTTTATCATAAATGGGTGCTGCACCTTATCAGTGCTTTTTTCACATCTATTGATACAATCATGTGATTTTTGTCTTTGCTTTTGTTTATGTGATGTATTACATTTTTTGATTTGTGAATATTGTACCATCCATGCATCCATGGGATGAATCTCACTTGATCATTGTGTATGATCTTTTTAATGTATTGCTGGATGCAGTTTGCCAATATTTTGTTGAGGGTTTTAATGTCTATGTTCATCAACGATACTGGCTTTTAATTTTCTTTCTTTTTCTATCCTTATAGGTTTTGGCATTAGGATGCAAGGATGCTGGCTTCATAAAAAAGAGTTTGGGAGTCTTCCGTCATGTTGGATTTTTGAAATAGTCTGTGAAGGATAGGGGTTAGCTCTTCTTTAAATGCTTTGTAAAATTCTCCTGTGAAACAGTCTGGTCCCAGGCTTTTGCGTGCCAGGAGTTTTTTGATTGATTGGTTTCCTCAGCTGTTCAGGCTTTCTGCTTCTTCTTCTTCATTCAGTTTTGGAAGATTAGGTTTTTCTAGAAATTTGTCCACTTCAGCTATGTTTTCAAATTTCTTGGCATAAGTTCTTCATAGTAATTTCTTACAGTCCTTTGTATTTCTGCAGTATTAGTTGTAATCTCTCCTCTTTCATTTCTGATTGTGTTTATTTGGATCCTGTCTCTTTTTTTTTTGATGAGTCTGCTTAAAGGCTTGCTGATTTTGTTTATCTTTTCAAAGAATCAGCTCTTGGATTTATTTATCCTTAGAATTGTTCTTTTAGTTGCTACATCATTTAATTCAGCCCTGGTCTTGGTTATTTCCTTCCTTCTACTTTCTCTGGACTATTTTTGTTTCTCCAGTTCTTGTAGATGTAGGGTTAGGTTGTTTAATTGAAATGGTTCTCTTTTTTAGGTAGGCCTGTATTGCTATGAATGTCCCTCTCAGGACTGCCTTCGCTCTGTCCCCAAAGTTTTGGACTATTGTGAGTTCATTTATTTGCTTCCAGAAATTTTTTATTTCTTCCTTTATCTCATTCTTTTTTTTTTTTTTTCATTTTTTAAATTTTAATTGTTGTTCAAATACAGTTTTCTGCCTTTTACTGCCATCCCATCCCACCCCCACTTGATCTCATTCTTAACCCATTCATTGTTTAGTAGCGTGCTATTCAATCTCCATGTATTTTAGTGTTTTTGAGTTTTTTCTTTGAGGTTGGTGTTTAGTTTCAGTCCCTTGTCAGACAAAATGCTTGATATGATTTCAGTGTTCTTGAATTTGTTGAGACTTGTTTTGTGTCCTGTCATATGGTCTATCTTTGAAAATGTTCCATGTACATTTGAAAAGAATGTGTATTTGCTTCTTTGGGATGAAAGGTTCTATATGTATCCGCTAAGCCCATTTGATCTAAGACATTGTTCAGTGCCTCAATATTGTTGTTAATATTTTGTTTGGAAGATCTGTTTTTGACAGTGGGGTGTTAAAATTACCTACTGTAATAGTGTGCTGTCAATATCTTTCTTGAAGTCCTCCAAGATTTTCCTTATGTGTTTGCATGCTCCCTTGTGGGATGCATGTATGTTTATAATGTTTGTCTCCTTGATGGATTTTTCTCTTGAGTATTATGGAATGACCTTCTGGGTCTCTCATAATGACTCATAGTTTTGAAGTCTATTTTGTCTGATATGATTATTGCTCTCCTGGTTTCTTTTTTCTGTGTCCATTTGCTTGGAATAATTTTTTCCAACCCTTAACTTTCAGCCTGTGTAGGTCTTTTGTTCTGAGGTGGGTTTCTTGTAGGCAGCATATGTGCAGGTCATGATTTCTTATCCATTCAACTACTCTGTATCTTTTGATTGGAGCATTTAACCCATTAACATATGCTATTATTGATAGATATTTATTCATTTTTCCCTCTTTGTACCTGTAATCCTCTCTCTCTCACTGTTTATTTCTTTTTGTGGCTCAGTGGTATTCTATGGATTACCTGTGGATTATAAGTTTGTTGACTGTTTTAACTTTGAAGTATATGCGGATTGTTTTCACTTTGGGGGCTCTACAGTAAAACTCCTATGTATTTGTGTAGTTGATTTTGTGTGAACCTGTTTTTATTTCTCTGTATTAAATGCTCAGTAGTACAATTGCTCAGTCTTAAGGTATTTGTGTTTAGTTTTTTAAGAGAGTACCAAATTATTTTCAAAATGGCTGTACCACTTTATATTTACACCATCAATGTGTAGTTTTCCTAGTTTCTGTGCCTTTTTGCCAAGATTTTGTTGGTCTTAGGGAAACATCATTCAATCTTTCACCTTTAAGTATGATGTTAGCTGTACTTTTTTTTTCTGTAGATGTTCTTTTTTAGATTAGGAAGTTTCCTTTTATTTCTAGTTTGCTGAGAGTTTTCATCATAAATTGTATCAGAATTTTTCCATTGTTTTTCTGCATCTCTTGAGATGATTATGGTTTTCATCTTTATTCTGTTGACCCAATAACTTACATTGATTGTCTTTTGACTGCTGAGCTACTCTTATATTCCTAGGATAATTCCCCCTGGTTGTGATGAATTATCATTTTTTATATTGTTGGATTCAATCTGCTGAAATTTTTTTTTTTAAGATTTTATTTATTTATTTTTAGAGAGGGAAGGGAGAGGGGGAGAGAGAGAGAGAAATATCAATGTGCGGTTGCTGAGGGACATGGCCTGCAACCTAGGCATGTGCCCTGACTGGGAATCGAACCTGCGATGCCTGGCTCGCAGCCTGCGCTCAATCCACTGAGCTATGCCAGCCAGGGCTTTCAATCTGCTGAAATTTTAAGAATTTTTGTATCTCTTTCTGAGGGATGTTGATCTGTAGTTTAATTTTCTATGATATATCAGGATAATCCTTGCCTCACAGAATGAGTTGGAAAGTGTTTCTTTTTGTTTCTTTTAAAACTTTGTATAAAGTTGCTACTACATTTTCCTTAAATGATTGACAGAGTTCAACAGTGAAGCCATTTAAGTCTGTAGTTTTCTTAGTGGGATACTTTTAACTTTTCAATTTCTTTAACAGATAGAGTACTATTCAGGTTGTCTATTTCCTTTGTAAACTTTGATAGTTTGTTTCTTTTAAGGAATTCATCCATTTAATCAAAGTTGTTGGTTTTATTGACTTAATGGTGTTTATAATCTTCCCTTAATTTGTTATCTTTTTAAAGTCTGTTGGATCTTGTAGTAATATACCCATTTTTAAAAATTTCTAGTAAGTATTCCATTTGTGATCAGAAAACATACTTTATGTAATTTGAATCCTCTTATATTTTTGAGAGTTTTTTTATGGCTCATAATATGGCCTATTTTTTGTAAATGTTCTTCCATGCGTACCTGAAAACAATAAATATTTTCCTGTTGTTTGGTTGTGTTTTACAAATGTCATTTAGAGCTAATTGGTTGATACTGTTACTCAAATTTAATATATCCTTACAAATTTTTATCTACTTTTTAAACAATTACTGAAAGATGTTGAAACTTCCAACTATAATTGTATTTATGTTTTTTCTTTAATTATCAGTTTTTTCTTTATATATTTTGAAGGTTTGTTATTCAGTATTGTTAGATCCTTATGATACGTTCACCCCTTTGTCATTATGAAATAACTTTCCTTATCCCTGGGAGTAGTCTTTGCTTAAAAATCTACTTTGTCTGATACTAATGTGGCTACTCCAACTGTCTTTTGATTAATTTTGATTAAAATTAATGATAAATTTCTTTTCGTCTTCTTGACTGATTTGTGTTTTTAAACTCAAAGTGGATTTCTTTTCCACCTAGTGAACACAGGTGGAATTTTGGAATACTAAAGTTACCATAAGCACCCACTATAGTGAAACTTCATGTAGGCAGGTTCCACTAATGGATCAATGGGTGGAAGTTTGAGGAGAAACAGTTTATTCATGTAATCTTGAAGTAGCTATCCTGCGATATTTATTAATTACAAAGGAAAAGTAACTATGTGGAAAATCTTGGCAAACACCACCTTAAACAAGTGATCAAGCTGAGCATCACTAGTTCTAAGACTGACTTAGTGATGTCTCATACCCTCTCATATAATACACTGAGAAGGGCACATCACCTCTGGGATATTTCCCCAAACATGTAACTCTTTCCCAAAACATGTAACTTGGAACAAGTCATTAGAAAACAGGCAAACCCAAATTGAGAGACATGTTTCAAAGTAACATGTGCTTTAAGTATCAAGGTCAGGAAAGACTGAAGAAGCATCACAGACTGGAGGGTAATAAAGAGACATTCAGTTAAATACAGTGTGGGCCTGGATTGAAACCTGGAACATAAAAAAGACACTAATGGAAAAACTGATGAAACTGAAATTAATCCTATAGTTTAGTTAATATTATATGAATGTCAATTTCATAATTTTGATAATTTCTGCATGGTTTTATAAGGTCCTGTTAGGAGAAGCTGGGTAGGGTGTATATGGGAACTCTGTACTATTTTTGCAACTTTAAAACTGATACTGTTTCATAATAGAGGTATAAAAGAAAAATAAGTGGTTTTCTTACAGGGCAGTGCAGTTGAATGTTGTCTTTTTAAATACAATTGGACAGTCTGTGCCTTTTAATTGATCTTTCATATGTAACTATTGTGATTATTGAAATACTTGGGTTTAACTCTGTCATCTAGCTGTTTTTTTTTAATTTGTCCCATTTCTATTTTGTTCCCTTTTTTCTGTCTTCTTTTAGAGTATTGTTTTATTCCATTTAATCTCTTTCGTTGGCTTATTAATTATACCTCTTGTTTTTCAGTGGTTGCTTTAGAGTTTATAGTTATGTCTTACCAATATGCTACCAGTTCATGTCTCATGGAAGAGCCTTACTGCCTTTCTGCTTTCCTAGCTCAACTGCTGTTGTTTTATACATTTTATTTCTACATTCAGTATAAACCTTACAGTACCTTGCTATTCTTTTTTTTCTGTGGTAAAATATACAAAACATAAAACTTACCATTTTAACCCTTATTAAGTGTGCAATTCAATGGCATTGAGTGTATTTACAATGTTGTACAGCCATCACCACTTTCCATTTCCAGAACTTTTTCATCATGCTATAAATTTTCTTGTTTTTAGTATAATTTTTAAAATGAGAAAAAATCATTTTATGTTTACTCATCTAATTAATGTTTCTATTGACCTTTATTCTCTCAAGTAGTATCAGATTCCCTTTGGTACCATCATTCTTCCATGGGAGGGAATTATTTTAATGTTCCTTGTAGTGCAGCTTTGCAAGGGATGAGTGTTTTCTGCTTTTATGTGTCTGCAAATGTCTTTTTCATTCAGAGTTCTGTGTTGACATTACTTGTCCTTCAGCCCTTTATAGGTGTTGCTCTACTTTCTTTTTTTGGTTATTATTTCTTAAAAAAACTTTTTATCATCAGCCACACTACATCCCCCACTCTATCCTCTCCCACAGTTCACCGGTGCAGTCATTTTTTTCATTTGGTGTTTTGTCTCATTTTATATAGTTTTTATTGTTACATTTTTAAGTTCACTAATCTTTTCTATTGTATTTACCATAGTTTACTGTTAATTTCATCCAGTGTTTCTCATCTCAAGTGTTTTGTCTTTCATCTCTGGGAGTTGATTTATGTCTTTTTATTTCTTTCATGTTTTGTCTTAACATGCTAATACTTCATTATGTGGTTATAATAGGTCATTTAATGTGCTTGTCTACTATCATCCGTGTTATTTCTAGGTCATTTTCAATTAATTGATTTTTCTTCTCAGTATAGATCATATTTTCCTGCCTCTTTATGTGCCTGGTAGTTTTCTTTTGGATGCCAGACATTGTAGATTTTACATTATTGGTTCTGGATATTTTGTGTGTTTGTATATGTATATGTATTTAATATGTTCTTAAGCTTTGTTCCAGGTCACATCTAGTTAATGTTTCTGTTGATCTTCGTTCTCTCAACTACCATCAGATTCCCTTTGGTACCATCATTCTTAAGTTTCTAGGAAGAGTTTGATCCTTTCAAAGCTTCTTTTAAGTATTGTTGAGCAAGATCAGAGCAGTGTGTAGGGCCACTTTTTTTCCCCATTATTGTACTTTTCCCTCCAAACCTTTTTATACATCTTTTTTCCTGTTCACCATTCTGCCCCATGAAATTTTATGCTTTATTATATATATGCTTACGTGTTATATTTCTGTGCTTTATACACCCTCCGACCCCCCCAAATCAACTTTTATTTCCTTGGGGGTGATACTACCTCAGTGGAAATATATGGTCTAATGCTAATTCTTCTCTATTAGTAAAATGTTACTCTTCTGTGTATAGTGACCGGTGCCCTATATTTTTACTATTTTAAGACTAGGACACAGCCAGTCCCTTTTGCTTTATCTTGGCTGGAAGTGGAAGTCTCCCCAGATCCTGACAGTTTCTCAAAATCTAAACGTACCCTACTATACAGCCCAGTCATTTCACTCCAAAGTATTGGCCCACGAGAAATGAAAACATATAGCTACACAAAAACTTGAATATGAATGTTTATAGTAGAAGCTTTATTTCTAAGAACCAAAAACTGGGAACCACCCAAATGTCCATCAGGAGGTGAATGGATAAATGATTTTACACCCATTCAGTAGAACAATAAAAGTAATGAAGGATTTATACATGCAACAATATAGATAAGTCTCAAAATCTTATGCTGAGTCAGAGAAGCGAGACCAAAAAAAAAAACAAAAACCCATGTGTATGATTCAACTTACAGAAAACTCAAAAATGCAGGTTAGTCTGTAGATGAAAAGGAGATTGGTGGCTGCCTGGGAATGAGATGTAGAGGACTAATCACAGAAGAGCACAAGGAAGCTTTTGGTGGGAAAGGAAATATTTCCTTTGATTTGTGGGGATGATTTCATGGATGAACAGATGTCAGAATTTGAAAACATATATATTAAATATGTGAAGTTTATTATAGACAATTATATATGCCATAAAATTATAAAAGTAAACAGAAAATGAGGAGTTTGGGCTCTACTTGGGGAACTGATATTTGTCATTGAGGACTCGTGTATAAAAATGTATTAGTATAGGTTATAGTGAGTTTTAAAAATTATAATTGTAATGTTTAATTTGTTGGCAGTTTGAAAACACTAACTTGCTCCATACAGAAGTGTACATTTACAGACCTAATGCTAGTAGTTGTTCAGCTTTGTTCTGATGAAGGTGAGTAGTGGTGTTAAACAGACTGAGCTGTTTGCAGAACGTGTGGACGAGGGTGAAATAGTCCTGGTGTCTGAAAACTGAGGAGTTTTAGACCCAGATGTTTGCTTAGAGTTTGGCTATCTAGCCTAACATTTTAGGGTAGCTCTGGGAGTTGCATACTTATTCTCTAATTTTCTAGAAGGTACTATTGATTTTTAAACATTTAAATTTAGTATGCAGAAAAGTTCACATCTAATAAATGTGTATTTTGCTGCAGTTTTACATAGTGAATATATCTCTATGTGAGTAGCACCCAGATGAAGGAACAATAGAACCTGGTATTGGTAATTTTTCAAAATACAGTTCTTTGTGGGATAATTAGATAAAATTAAACACATGCTGAATGATCATGAGTGGGTAATTTCTAGTTTTAAAGTCTTTGACACTGGGATTTTATACTATAAAAAATTGTTCTGTTTATTTTTGTTTGTATAATTGTAGCTTATTTTGTTTAATCATGATATTTTTTCTTGGCAGTGGACTCTCGAAAAATTGACCAAGAGGGAAAAATCCCAAAGGAAACTTTAGAGAAGCTGAAGAGCCTGGGGCTTTTTGGCATGCAAGTCCCGGAAGAATATGGTGAGTAAAGGAAACCACCCCCGTGCTGGTTGCCTTTTAAGAAAGTGGTCCAAGTTTCTTCAAAAAAGGGTTCTGTTTGAGAAGGGTGGCCCTTAATGCAGTATATCCAAAATTGAGCTGTAAAACTGCTGGAAATAATAAAAACGTCTGTCACTGGCTGGCTATGGGGTGGCTGGGTAGTGAGTGTGTGTGCACTATCTCAGGTGCTTGTGCTGTGGAGCTCTGTGCTTCTTCCTCTGAAATGGGTCAAAACCCATCGCGGGAGCTGTGCTCACTGGGTCTCTGTGGAGGTGGAGGGAGTGGGTGAATCAGAGTGAAACTGGCTGATTTCAGTGTCATCTCCATTGCACAGCCCTTTGGTCTCTCAGGCCCAGAAACTGCTCTGGAGCCACTTGTGCTTCCTGTGGTAAGAGTGCAGGTGCCAGGTTCCACTGAGTTTGGCTTCTCATCCCAATGCAAACAAGTAAGACATATGGCTGTAGGACACAAGGTGCATCTAAAAAAACACTAACTTGCTCCATACAGAAGTGTACATTTACAGACCTAATGCTAGTAATTGTTCAGTTTTACTGCAATGAATGTATAGGTGTTAAACCTGTAGACATGGGGATTTAATTAGGGGGAACCTTTGAGCAGGGCCCTTTGTCCTTTGGACCATGCACATCACTCTTAGAGTATTGCAATGATGTTTTTAGTCTCCAAGTAGAAGGCCCTTCCTTGCCTTTCTCTTCAGCATCCCAGGGTAATTCTGCCTTGTCAGATTTGGCTGATCACTTTTTTTTTTCGCTTGGTTAATCCAGAGGTGGTCATCCTAATTCTGTGGGATTAAGGGGACAGGCAAGAAGTGTTTGTGGGGAGAGGGATAGAAAATGTCTCAGAGAGCCAGAACACAGGCTGATTCATGTGAATGCACACCCACACATCACTTTTACTCTTGGGCCCTTTTGACATAAAAGTGTGGCTCCAGGTTCTCAGCCTTCACCCTGCACCAGCCTCTGTGAGCCCTCTTCCAGAGCCTTTGCTGTCTGAGGCTGCTTCCGGGTTTGATCAGCTGTGGGACAGGAGTTTAGGGGAGAATTAGTAGTGCTTTAACGGCTAGGTATATTTCATCGGTACGAGCTGGTCATTTGGAGGTTTTTAATATTTTGGGCATTTTCCCAGCCAGATTTCAAATTAGGTTTTGCACAGCAAGTCACAAAAGCCAGGAGCTTGTCTTCATGTTCTATCTTCCCACTTGGTTTACCTAAGAGAATAAAGTTAGGCCACCTCCACCCCTGTACCCTAACCTTGGCAGCCACAAGTGGGGGACCCTCAATGTTTGTAGAATAAGTTTCCACTTGTACCCAGTCTGGAGCTGGTACAGTTTGAAACAAAATATGAAAACTTAGGACAAACTAGTTTGATGCCAAATTTCCTTAATTCTGAGGCATATTTTAATCAAGTTAAATCTTAGTTTATATGTATGTTTTTTGCTTTGTTTTAAACTATTAAATGGTGTATCTTACTATCATTGTATGAAATACCTTTCATCACATTTCCAAATGTATAAAAACATTTTTTCATTTATGCAGAAGACATAAAATAATCAGTGATGTTGCTACTTCAGTGGTGGAATGCACAGAACAAACATCTGCAGGGAAAACCTATACGTCCTATTTCTTAACAGAAATCGGCAGCATCTGCGTGAGGTGTGGGGAGCTTGAGCTTTCCCAGACATCTGAGACTTGTCAGTATTAAAAGTGACGGGAATTCTTGGCCATAACACATGGGCTGTATTGAATATGAGACTAGGAAGCCATTGGAGATAGAGCTGGAGGGTGACAGTTGATCTCTCATCCAATGAAAACATGAGTGCTTGGAGTAACGAATACCAGGAGAAAGCCTCTAGATGTAGCCAGGTTGGTAGTATTGTATGTTTTTCCTTTAAAGGTTACCCTTCAAGATCCTTTAAAATCATTTCCTAATTGATGAAAGTCCTTAATTTTTCTCCAAAACAATTTCTATGTAAAATTGAGGTATGTCTTTTTATATCTACATGTCATATATGCCAGCATGTATTGGGGGTGTATGTGTGCACATACCTAAATTGATTGAGATTATATAACTTTCCATAAGTTATTCTTGTTTTAAGTCCTACTTTCTGGTATGAAAATACTCTTTTATTTTTCAAAATCGGTAAAATAAATTTTATTAAGTACCCCTTTCAAAAAAAAAAGTATTTTATTGTTGTTTGATTATAGTTGTCTGCATTTCCTCCCCCCACCACTCCTCCCCACCCCAGCCAAACCTACCTCCCTCCCTTGCTTCCACCCTCCCCCTTGGTTTTGTCTGTGTATCCTTTATAGTAGGTCCTGAAAACTCTTCCCCCCCATTGTCTTCTTCCCCCTCCCCTCTGGCTATTGTTAGATTGTTCTTAATTTCAGTGTCTCTGGTTATATTTTGTTTGCTTTTTTCTTTTGTTGATTATGTTCCAGTTAAAGGTGAAATCATATGGTATTGGTCCCTCACCTCCTGGCTTATTTCACTTAGCATAATGCTCTCCAGTTCCATCCACGCTGTCTCAAAGGGTAGGAGCTCCTTCTTTCTCTCTGCTGCGTAGTATTCCACTGTGTAAATGTACCATAGTTTTTTGATCCACTCATTTGCTGATGGGCACTTAGGTTGCTTCTAGCACTTGGCTGTTGTAGATTGTGCCGCTGTGAACATGGGGTGCATACGTGCTTTTGGATTGATGTTTCAGGGCTCTTAGGATATAATCCCAGCAGTGGCATTGCTGGGTCAAAAGGCAGTTCCATTTCTAGTTTTCTGAGGAAATTTCATGCTGTTTTCAACAGTGGCTGCACCAGTCTGCATTCCCACCAACAGTATACTAGGCTTCCCTTTTCTCCACAACCTCTCCAACACTTGTTTGTTGCTTTGTTTATGATGACCATTCTCACCAGCGTGAAGTGGTACCTCATTGTGATTTTAATTTGCATCTCTCTGATGGCTAGTGATGCTGAGCATCTTTTCATATGTCTGAGCCATCTGTATGTCCTCCTTGAATAAGTGTCTGTTCAAGTCTTTTGTCCATTTTTTAATTGAGTTGTTTGTCTTCCTGGAGTGGAGTGGTGTGAGTTCTTTATATATTTTGGAGATCAAGCCCTTGTCCGAAGTATCATTGGCAAATATGTTTTCCCATACACTTTGTTCACTTTTCATCTTAATGCTGTGTTCTTTAGCCATGCAGAGCTTTTTATTTTGATGAGGTCCCATTTGTTTATTCTTTCCTTTATGTTCCTTGCTTTAGGGGACATACCAGTGAAGATGTTGCTGCATGGAATGTTTGAGATTTTCCTGCCTATGTTGTTTTCTAGGACTTTCATGGTGTCACAACTTATATTTAAGTCTTTTATCCCCCTTGGATTTATTTCTGTATATGGTGTAAGTTGGTGATTGAGTTTCATATTTTGGCATGTGTCTGTCCAGATCTCCCAAAACCATTTGTTGAAGAGGCTATTTTTGCTCCATTTTATGCTTCTTCCCCCTTTGTGAAATATTAATTGACCATAAAGACTTGAGTTTATTTCTGGGCTCTCTGTTCTGTTCCATTGGTCTATGTGTCTGTTCTTATGCCAGTACCAGGCTGTTTTGATTACAGTGGCTTTGTAATAGTTTGATATCAGGTATTATGATCCCTCCTGCTTTGTTCTTCTTTCTCAAATTGCTGCAGCTATTCTGGGTCATTTATGGTTTCATATAAATTTCTGAAATGTTTGTTCTATATCTGTGAAATATGTCATGGGTACTTTAATAGGGATTGCATTGAATCTGTAAATCACTTTGGGTAGTATGGACATTTTGATGATGTTAATTCTTCCAGTCCATGAGCGTGGTACATGCTTCCATTTGTTTGTGTCTTTCTGAATTTCATTCTTCATTTTGTATAGTTTTCTGAGTATAGGTCTTTTACCTCCTTGTTCCTTCTAGGTATTTTATTTTTCTTGTTCTTATATCAAATAGGATTTTTTTCCTGATTCCTGTTTCTGATATTTTGTTGTTGGTATACAAAAATTCTGTAGATTTCTGAATATTGACTTTGTATCCTGCTGTTTTGCCAGATTCATTTATTAGCTCGAGTAGGTTTTTGGTGGAGTCTATAGGATTTTTTCTGTACACTATCATGTCGTCTGCAGACAATGACAGTTTTACTTCCTCCTTTCCAATTTGGGTTTCATTTTCTTTCTTTTTCTTGTCCGATGGCTTTGGCTAGGACTTCCACTACTATGTTGAATAGGAGTGGTGAAAGCAGGCATCCTTGTCTTGTTTCTGATCTTAGTGGGAAAGCTCTAAGTTTTTGCCCATTGAGTAAGATGTTGGCTGTAGGTCTCTTGTATATGGCCCTTATTGTATTGAGGAATGCTCCCTCTATTCCCACTTTGCTAAGTGTTTTTATCATAAATGGGTGCTGTACCTTATCAAAGGCTTTTTCTACATCTATTGATATGATCATGCGATTTTTGTCTTTTGTTTTGTTTATGTAATGTATTATGTTTGAAAATACTCTGTCTTTCATGAGATGATAATAGTCATGTTTGGTTCTTTTTCCTCCCTTGGGAAATTAAGGCAATAGCAACCTTATATTAATGCACCCAAATGTTTTGGAGAACTGTTCTCAGTGTGGAGCAGGGAATGAACTCCTTTCTACCAACTGGGCCTGCATTTCCTTCCTGGTTCCATGCAGCCAACCCGGCCTGTCAATATCCTGTCAATGGCATGTCCATGGCTGGTTGATGTGGCTCCTTCCTGCCCTTCAGCTTTATCTCCACCAATAGTTTCCACCCACCTGTCATCCTTCCCCGTGTGATTGCTGTCCCCGTGATCTAATGATAACTTCCTTGGGGGAGAAAGCATCAGAACTTATTTTTTTAACAAACAAAACTGACTCCCTTAGTATGTGAAGTAAGTGTTGACTGAAACAAGTGGGAAGGGGAAAGTGGTACTGCAGAGCCCTGGCCATCCCTGGGCACCACCACTGAGCCCACAGGACTGCATACTAGGCAGGCCACTCCACTTCTCTTCAGGGACTCAACCCTTCCTTTGTGTGTGAATGGTGGCTCTAGTGCCCTTACCCATACATACACCCTGAGTTCCGACCCAGCTCTCCTACATTTTGGTCATGTGACCTTAGGCCTCAGTTTATGTTTGTATGATGCATATATGGTCACCCAGCCATCTGTCGAAGTTGAAGACACAAGTTCAGTGGACTTTTTTGTTTTTGTTTCTTTAATGTTTGTCTTTCTACTACAGAAGAGTGATTTCCAACTAGAGTTATTTTGTTCCCCAAGAGACATTTGACAGTGTCTAGAGAATTTTTGGTTATCAAAACTGTGGGGAGGGGTACTTCTGGCATCAAGTGGGTGGAGGCCTAGGATGCTGCTAAACATCCTACAGTGTACAGAAGAGTCGCCCATGACAACAGATGTTGGATCCTAAAATATGAGTAGTGCCACTGCAGAAAAATCTCTGTCCTGGAATCCACTAGATACTGAGAATGAGGCACTGGGAAAGCTGTTTCATTTATAAGGATCTGTATTTGACAGGAGATACAACCTATTAAATGATGTAAATGTATTTTTATATTTTTATATTATAGATTATATTTTTATGTAAAAAATGTGTATCTCTATATATGTTCATATGCCTAGAAAAGTTTGAAAGGATATACACAAAAATGGTCTGACTGCTGTTTGTGGGTGACGTGTATTTTCTTTGTGCCTTTCTGCATTGTGATGAAAATGGTGATCTGGCATTACTTTTATAATCAAAAAAGACTAGTAAGGCCATTTGCCTTTAATGGGAGTAATTTGGGGCTGGGTCATAAGTAAAGCAGGTCTCTTTATTTTCTAGGTGGCCTGGGCTTTTCCAACACCATGTATGCACGGCTACAGGAAATTGTCAGCCTGGATGGGTCGATCGCTGTGACCCTGGAAGCACACCAGGCTATAGGCCTCAAGGTCGAGTATCTGGGGATGCTTTCTGTGACTCCAGGAATACCTTCAGGAAGTGAATTGTGCTTGCTATCTCATGGTCTTGGAGGAGAGCCTATCCTATTCCTGCATCTTTGCCCTGCAGTGCCTCATTTGTGCACGTCCTCTCTCAGCTACGCCATGTAGTGCTCAGTTCCCACATACGCAGCAGCCCTTTGATCACATTGTCCCTTCGCTTTGAATCCTCCTCATGTTCTCATTGCCTTTGACCCATCCTTTGGAAGCCCAGTTCTGATGCTGCTGCCTCCGTGGAGTCTGCCTTCACTTCAAGCTGGATATGAGCCTCTCCCACTGTGCTCTTGAGTTACTTGGGGCCTGAGCATGTCCTCCCTACTGTTGTTGTCTTTCTCACCCCACTAGGCTTGGAGAATTTTAGGGCAGGTCCAGATTCACCACTCTTAATCAACAGTCCATTACTTTTGTTGTTTCTGGTCAATGTAGAAACCAGAGTGAGCTAAGTGCACAGCATGCATGCTCGGCTTCCCTCCAAGAGCTTTTGTGCTCCATACACTCACTCAGTGGAAAGAGGGGACTTGAGAAGGAGTGTAGGACGGTTCTGACATTGACTGAACACCTTCTTTACACCAGATGTGGGTGCAGCATTCCCACCTCTTCACATTTTATCATTCAAACCACCCCTCCAATGGGTAAGATTATTGCCTATATGTACAAGAGGATATGGAGGCTTAGAGAAGGGACATCTCTTACCCAAGATTCCCTGGCCAGGAAATAGGAGCTGTGATGAAATCCCTGAGTCTGACCCTAAAGTTTGCTGGGACTCCAGGTCCAGGCCACCCTAATGGTGCACTTTAGGGTGGGTCCTTAGCAGTCTGGCTGTCCATACTCCCTAGCAGCTCCCCACTTTTTTTACCTGAGGCTACCAGCTCTGATTCAGGGTGTTTCCTCTTGCATGAAGTACGATAAGTATTTCCTTCAGAAGCTGTATTCTGCTAGCATAGTTGTCATGGTCTTTTTCCCCCACAGTTGAAATCAGCCTGTTTGTGTCTTGTTTAGGGGATCATCTTGGCCGGCAGTGAGGAGCAGAAGGCCAGATACCTGCCCAAACTGGCATCGGGGGAGCACGTTGCCGCCTTCTGCCTGACAGAGCCAGCCAGGTCTGCCCTTGGCGCGAACTGCCATGGAATAGCATCTCCCAGGGGGCATGGAAGGAGGGCTAGAGTTTGTGCTGAATAAGTGATGACTTTTATTTCTTCCCTCTCTGAAATCTTCCAGGAGTCAAATCAGCAACTTTTCTTACCAGTTCCTTTATCTTTATTTTTCTGTCCCAGTGAGATTTATAAATGTGATAACATAGCTGACAGCACTTATTAAATAATTATTTTGTGGTTTGCAACACACTTGACATGTGTTTTCAAAGCTTTGAAGCAACTTTCAGAGTATGAGGGTGGGTGGTAATAGCCCTGTTTTACAGATTAGAAACTGAGGTTAAGTGAGGTTGTGTGATAAGCCCAAGGTCACACAGCTAGGACATAACAGGGCTGGCACCGAGGTCTATTACTTGGACCACACTTCACCTTACTTCCCTCCACCTGGGAACCTGGGGTCCTGAACTCATCCTGAAAGGAGTTTAGATGAGTCTGTTTTGAGTACACATTTTCATATTTAAATCTAAGTTTGAATTTTCACTACCACCTTTCTTAGCTGATGTGATAAAGCAGGGATTGGCCAGGTTCAGCCTGCATCCTGTTTTTGTAATGAAAGTGTTACTGGAACATGCCTGTTTGTTTACAAATTGTGGCTGCCTTCATGCACAGTGGCAGAATTGAGGAATTGGGCTGTAGCCTAAAAAGCTGAATATATTTATCATCTGGCCCTTTATTTTAAAAGTGTGCCAACTCCTGTATTAATGTAAAACCTTTGTTTTGGGGCCCTCAAACCATTCATCTTGATTCCCAACATTACTTTCTTCAATAGCCTGTTTCTGTCCCTGCAGTGGGAGTGATGCTGCCTCCATCCAGACCAGGGCCTCGTTAAGTGAAGATAAAAAGCACTACATCCTCAGCGGCTCCAAGGTACAGCTCCTCTGGGGCCTCAGTCATGGCCTTCGCTACAACTCACTGACCACTTTGCATACGCCAGGGATTGCAGAGGGCATACACATCATCTTTTGACCATCACTTCTTGGGTGGATGCTACTTGCCTTCTTTGGAAGAAGAAACTGGGCCTCAAAGAGTTCAGCACATGTCCTATGCTTAGTAGCAGAGCCAGGGTTGGAACCAAGGAGTTCTGGCTCCACAGTTTACATGCTTCTGTTGTACCATCTACCCCCCTGAGCTTCTGTTGGGTGTTTGTTTTCAAAAACTTTTTATTACGCAAAAATTGAAACATATACAAAGTTCACTATAGTGAACTTGAATGTACCTGTCACCCAGCTTCAGCAGTTACTAGCTCTTAGCCAGTCATTTCTGTGTCAGCATCATCCCCTCTGGCCTACACTCATAACTGTTTATACCTCGAAAAGACAGGACTATTTTGTAAGATAGTTATGATACCATTATCACATTTTTAAAAAAATGATAATTCCTTACTATCTAGATAGCATTCAGATTTCTCTGATCATCTCGGGTTTTTTTTTTTCAAATCATTTGCTTGAATTGAGATCCATATAAGTTCCATATATTGCAGTTTGTTGACAAGTTTCTATATTTCTCTCTCCGTTCCTCTCCTCTTTCTTATACCTGTCTCCTCTCTCCTTTCTGTCCCCATCGCCCTTTCCTCAGGAAACCCTTCATTCAGTGCTAGGGCTTGAACTATCTTAGTACCATTGGATACTGTTCTACAGCATCCCCACACACTCACACACTCACACTCATGGCCACCTGTGTCTCTTGGGAGAATCCTTGCTCTGGGGAAACTGGGTTCTGTACTCTGTTTATGCAGTCTTGGCTTCCCCAGGGCCAAGGCTTTACTGTCTAGCCTGAGGTTTGATGGGCAGCTGGAGTGTCTTCTGTAAAAGATGGGGCTTAGAAGTGGCTCATAATAGTTTGGTTTTCTCCAAAGTTCTTTTGCTTTTTCCTTCAGGTCTGGATCACCAATGGAGGACTTGCCAATATTTTTACCGTGTTTGCTAAAACCAACGTTGATTCTGACAGCTCAGTAAAAGAAAAAATTACAGCATTTATAGTAGAGAGAGACTTTGGTGGAGTAACTAACGGGAAGCCTGAGGATAAGTTAGGTATCCGGGGCTCCAACAGTAAGTTGTGTGTGTGTGTGTGTGTGTGTGTGTGTGTGTGTGTGAGAGAGAGAGAGAGAGAGAGCATGAGCGAGTGCACGAGCTCTTTAGCCCCATTCAAGCATCAAAATACAGTGAAGTTGAAGTAGTTTTAATTGACTCTGGCTGGTGTGGCTCAGTGGATTGAGTGCCAGCCTGTGGACCAAGGGTCGCTGGTACAATTCCCAGTCAGGACTCAGGACATACCTGGGTTGCAGGCCAAGTCTCCAGTTGGGGGCTTGTGAGAGGCAACCACACATTGGTGTTTCTCTCCCTCTTTCTTCCTTCCTTGCCCTCTCTCTAAAAATAAATAAATAAAGTCCTTTTTTAAAAAAGTAGTTTTAATTGTACTTAAGCATTTTAGCAAAATCGAATTAAGAATGTCATGATGACTGTTGTAAATAATGCTGCAACAAACATAGGGATGCTTATATCTGTTCAAATCTGTGCTCTTATTTTCTTTGAAAAAGTTCTCAGAAGTACAATTACTGGGTTGTGTGGTATGTTCAGTTTTTGAGGAATCACCATACTGTTTTCTGTAGGGACCGCATCCCACCAACAGTGCACACGTGTTCCCTGTTCTCCAGACCCTTGCCAATACATGTCATTTGTTGAGTTTTTGATAATAACTATTCTAACTGGAGTGAGGTGATAGCTGATTGTGGTTTTGATTTGCATTTTTTTATGGTTAGTGATATCGCCTTTTCTCTATTTCCTCAGAGAAATATCTTTTTATTTCCTTGCCCATTTTTCTCTCAGATTGTTTACTTTTTGTCATTAAGTTATATGAGTCTCTTATATTTTGGATATCAACCCAATATAATTTGCCAGTATATTTCCCCATTCAGTAGATGGTTGTTTGGTTTGTTGGCAGTTTTTGTCACTGTGCAGAAGCATTGTAGTTTGATGTACTCTCATTTGTTTAACTTTTGCTTTTGTTTCCCTTGCTTGATGGGATGTATCCAAAAAAATACTACTCAGACTGATGTCAAATAGTTTGTTTCCTATGTTTTATTCTAGGAGTTTTATGGTTTCGGTCCTAACATTTAAGTCTTTAACCCATTTTGAGTTTATTCTTGTGTGTGGTGCAAGAGAGTGGTCTGGTTTCATTTTTTTGCATGTTTACAATTTTTCCAGTACCTCTTGTTGAAGAGACTGTGGTCAATCCATTGTATATTTTTATCTCCTTTGTCATAGATGAGTTGACTGTATAAGTGAACTCTTATTCCTGGGCTCTCGGTTCTGTTCCACTGATTTATGTGTCTTTTTTTTGTGTGTGTGCGAATACCATGCTGTTTTGATTATCATAGCTCTGCAGTGTAGTTTCAGATCAGGGAGCATGATGCCAGCAACTTTGTTCTTCTTTCTTCATATTGCTTCGACTGTTGAGGATTTTTTGTTGTTCATATAAATCTTAGGATTATTTGTTCTAGTTTTGGGAAGAATGACTATGTTCATTGCAGCATTATTTACAATATCCAAGATATGGAAGCAGCCTAGGTGTCTGTTGATGGACGAAAACAGATGTGGTGTGTTACATATTTGGAATATTATGCAGC
Organism: Tonatia bakeri; assembly: GCA_004024845.1. Lineage (NCBI taxonomy): Eukaryota > Metazoa > Chordata > Mammalia > Chiroptera > Phyllostomidae > Tonatia > Tonatia bakeri. The sequence continues at coordinate 25,911 of PVIA01010117.1, forward strand.
AATAAAAATGAAATCTTGCCATTTCTAACAACATAAATTGATCTAGGGGCTATTATGCTGAGTGAAATACATTGGGCAGGGAAAGACAAATACCATATGGTTTCACTTATATTGAAATCTAAAAAAAAAGAAACAAATGAACAAACAAAACAGAATCAGATTCATAAACTGAGACCAAAGGGGTTTTACCTGAAGGGAGAGGATAGGAGAATGAATGAAAAGGGGAAGGGGAACATAGTCAATAATATTGTGATAATTTTGCACAAATGGTTATTAGAATTAGTGTGGTGATTACATTATAATTTTAAAAATGTCGAATCACTATATTGTCCAACTAAAACTAATATAACCAATATAATACTGTATACCAACTGTACTTAAATTTAAAACATTAAAAATAAAGTGCCACAGTGACTACACTTCTCCATGTAATGACCATCAGTGATTTTGAGGTTAGTGAAACAGTCACAGTCTTGTGGAGCTCTCAGCCTTGTGAGGGAGGCATGGTAGACACCAAAAAGGGCAATGGGGTGTCCTAGGTTAACATTCCATTATAGGAAACCCCCGTATTCCCAGCCTGGAACCCTCCCTTCTCCCACTTCCCTTTCTACCTGCCCAGGCCTGCTTGTAGCCCTTGGTCTGCACTAAGTTTACTTGAGGCTGGGTCCTGTGAGTGCCTTCAGCCCTTCCAGAGCTGCAGTGGAGTCCTCAGAGGACTCTCTTTCATAGGCCTCCTACTCAGATCATGGAGAGTCTGCTGTAGGATTCTGTATACCACCCCGGCACCTCCAGACCCAGTTCTGTTGGCCACCCTGTCTTTGGGGACCCTGTGTTCTAGATAGTGGTATTTGCCACTGCATATGCTTAGCCTGGTGGGAGCGGGGGTTGTCAGAGGGCCTGAGCTCTAACCTGGCTCTGGCACATAGAAGCTATGTGACCTTGAGAAGCTAGTTGGCTTTTCTTCAGTTTCCTCACCTACAAGAAAGGGATGATAATAGAACTACATTGTGGAGGTGACATGAAAAGGGAGGGTTACAACATATGTAAAATGCTAAGTGTATGTGGAAGCTGATAATGTTTGTGCTATTAGTATTAACCACCAATGACTGGTACTGCTGCCTATTGTGTGGTGAATGTTCCAACAGAGGAAAGAGCAGGCTCAAAGGCCCTGAGATAAAAAGATCTTGGTGTGCTGGTGGGAAAAAGCACCCAGAGTGACTGAAGTGGTAGGAGAGAACAGGGCTGTTGCTGTGTACCACTATGGGTGCACTGTCCATACTGATGTCTGGGTAGGTGGTGCCCACTGGGATTATGTGAGAGGGGCTTGTGCGGCATAAGATGAGGTCAGAGAGGGAGGAAGGGTCCTCCCCACATCCAGCAGCCTGTGAAGGAACAAGAGCTGTTAGAAGGGCCTTGCCTCTCAGCCCATGTGCTTAAACCATAAATGAGAGCCAGTGGCCAGAGAGATGGGTATTTTGTTGTATTTTACAACCAGGCTATTTGGACACAGCTGTAATAATAGAATAAAAAGTCACCAGACCCTGGTTGCCCACACTTTGTTTGGCTACTGCTTGGCTACTTGAGCTATGACTTCCCTGTCCTGAGCCTCCCTTTTCTCTGGCATTAGTTGCTGGAAGCCACCACTATTATAAAGAACAAAGTCGAGAGGCTTCTGTCCCTTCCTGCCTCTTCCCTCACCCCTGTCATGCTTACAGTAACTTCACATCACATTGACCTCCACTTCCTTCAACATGCCAGGTACATCCTCACTTTAAGGACTGCTAGTCATCCATAACTGCAGTAACCCTCCTGAGAAACCACCCTAGGACTTGTCATTTATTTCTCTTCCATGGTTTCCAGGTGCTCTGGGTTGGGTTCAGGCATGCCATATGTTTGTTTGAACGTGTTGGAGGATGTTCTCACACAGATCGTAAGCGCCCAAGGAGCCAAGCCAGACTGGATTAACACAGTTAAGACCTGTCTGCTCTTGTTGGATTGGCTCCATGCCCCTGAAGCCACGGCAAGTCACGTGGCCAAACCTGGCATTGTGGGTAGGGAAAGGCAAGTCTGCTCCTCCCACAGAGCCACAGTGCAGGGTTTGGCTGCATTAAAGCAGAGTAAAATAGGACTGATACTCCCATTTGCAGTGGGGACCTTAGGAAGAGCAATTCCACCTAACAGTGTCTCTGGCTCTTTCTTACCCTTCAGACTTCACCTTAGAAAGGTCTGACATAAAACCTTAGTAAAAATAGTATTACCCACCCCCTCCAACCTCCATTTCTGTCACCATGCTGTATTTATTTCATCCATAGCAATTAACACAATGTTACAACATTTTGCTCATAGTTTATCTCCCTAACTAAAGTGTGAACTCCACAGGGACAGAAACCTTGTTTTTCTGTACTCTCCTATCCATAGATGTAGAGTGAGTGAGTGAGTGAGTGAGTGAGTGAGTGAATGAATGCATGCATGAATTTCATGCCAGTGCATCAAGTGCAGAGTAGTTTGCATTAAGGTCTTCAATTTTGTGTGTTTCAGTTTGTGAAGTCCATTTTGAAAACACCAAGGTGCCTGTTGAAAATGTTCTAGGAGAAGTTGGAGGTGGGCTAAAGGTGAGTTTCATAGTGCAGTTTGTTGGCACCAGCTTTCTGTCTCATCCCTGCTTGTAGCAGACCAGTTTCCGCTGGCCGAGTGACCAGGTGTCGTTCTCTGTTGGGAAGTCAGCAAAGTGGAAAGTGGAAAAATTGGCTCCCAGGTGAGGGAGTGTGTGGTTAAAACTGGGTCTCTTCATTTATCTGTGAGCATTGTTTGCTTTGAGTAGGGACATTATCCCTCTCTCCCGCAAGCATAAGAAAGCAGGCCAGCAGGCGCTGGAGAAGCATAGGTTCTTTTAAGTGCACAACCCTGGATCCTGAGTCCCTAAGTTTGTTGTTCTTTTTTTGGTAAGATTTATTGTATTTTTATTGACAAATAATTCATATAACATAAAATTTACCACTTTCCATTGTACACCTTGGTTGTTTTTAGTGTATTTGCTACGTTGTGCAGCCATCACCAAGGTCTAATTCCAGAACATTTCCATCACCCCCAGAAAAAAGTGCCATTCCTTTCATTTGCCCTTTCCCTCATCCCTTGGCAATCACGATTTTTATTTCTGTTTTGGATCTGCCTATTTTGAACATTTTATATAAATGAAATCTATATGTGACCTGTTGTGTTTGGCTTCTTTCGCTGGCATGTTTTCAAAGTTCACCCAAATTGTAAACTTTGTCATTGTTTTTAAAGGCTGAATAATATTCTGACCATGTTTTGTTTATTCATTTATAATGTCAGCTGATAGACATTAGTGTTGTTTCTACTGCTTGGCCATTATCAGTAATGCTGATTTGAACATTCTTATACAAGTTTTTATGTGAACAATATGTTTTCAGTTCTTTTGGGTATTTACCTAGACGTGAAATTTCTGGGTCACATGGTGACTGAATGTATAACTTTTTGAGGAACTGCCAGGGTGTTTTCTACTGTGTCTGTACCACTTTACATTCCCATCAGCAGTGTAACAGGGTTCTAATTTCTCCAGATCCTCATTGACACTTGTTATTGTCCATTATAAAAATTATAGTCAACTTAGTGTGTTGTGAAGTGGTATCTCATTGTGGTTTGATTTACATTTTCCTAATGACTAATATCTTTTCATGTGTTTATTTGCCATTTGTATATCTTTGGAATATTGTCTTTTCAAATCGTGTGCTCATTTTCAAGTTGGGTTCTTTGCCTTTTTTTACTTCCCTGTCCTAATGTGCTGGGTCACCTAGGTAAGCATCTTTACTTTGGTGTGTCCCCTCTCCCTTTTGGCTATGAAACAAGGAACAAAGTGATACCTGCCTTCCTCCCCTCCTGGGTGTCGTGAGAATCAGATAGATGCCGTCAGCCAGTGCTCTTGTTAAGAGGCTGCTCAGTGAACCCTAGCCAGTGTGGCTCAGTTGGTTGGAGTGTCATTCTGTAAACCAAAGGTTGCGGGTTTGATTCTTGGTCAGAGCACATGTCAGGGTTCAGGTTTGGTGCCCTGGTTAGGGCACAGTTGAGAGCGGATTCATGTTTCTTTCTGTCTCCTTCCCTTCCCTTCTCTCTAAAGTCAATAAGCATGTCCTTGGGTGAGGATTTTAAAAAAAGAGGCTGCTCAGTGAATGTGGGAAAAAGGGTTGTAGAAGTGGGAAAAAGGGTTGTAGAAGTGGGAGGACAAACAAGGGAGCAGCAGTCTTTGTGCAGTGATAGGCTTGTTTGTTATTCAGGTAACCCAGAAGATACACATATTGGAGAATATAGAGAAAGAGAAAATAAAATGAAACCCACTGAAACCTGTCCCCAAGAGAGTTGGCATTCATTGTTCACAATTTTGGTGCTTGCTTTTGTCAAAATAAGAAACATTCAGACCTGTAGAGAATTCTTGTGAGTTTATTTGAGCCAAATTGACAACAGTTGCCAGGAAGCAAAACTTCAGTGAGTTGAGATAATGTGGCTGTTTTGGACCTTATTTTATACCTTAAAATCAAAAAAGGAGGCATAAGTGGGTTCCATAAAATCTATTGGTGATAGATTAGGGAAGCAGGGAGAAGCAAAGCAAGGAAAACTCTGGGATCAGATAAAAAGTAAAATTATAGACACATTTTTTTTACAGGGGGAGGTAAAGGATAGTTAACAGTCTGCAATTAAAATGATAACTGTAACAATGAGGGGATCTGTGGTCTCCCCCTGGTGTGGTGCCTGTGTTTTGAGGGTTCTGGAAAAAGGAAATTTGACATTCCAGAGGTATATTATCACAGATGCAAAAGAGGAAAGGTTCAGTTAAGGTAAAGATTGACCTTTGTTTGGGAAAAATACTGGCCTAGGGCAGGACTACCTCCCATAAATGGCTTTTTGTTAGAAAGTTTTAATTTTCAGACCTTCCCATGTGGTTACTTTCAGTCTCTTTGAGTTTGTAAAACTGCCACACAGGCCTCCACTGAGTTTGTCATGTTTCAAATGTGACCTCTTTTCTTCCATGTCATTCTAGATCTTTATAAAGACAGTTCCTCACAAATATTTGGTTTGTGTGTGTAATATAGCTTGCATTTTTTCATTTATCAGTATATCCTAATATAATCCAAAATTAATTTTAGACTGTAAAAAAGAACTAAAAGCATTTATTAGAACAAAAGGAACTGCAGTTCTGGAGATGGTTTCAGGTGACTAAGTTGTGTTGCACAAAGACAAAGGGGATGTTAGAAATGGGTGAGAAGTAGAGGTAAGAGGAGCCATAGGAACTGATCAAGTGCCTTTGTTTGATGCTCTGCTTACAGGCAGGCTGAGTCTGGACTGACTGCAGCCTTGGTGGGAAGGCAGGAATGGGATTTTTAAAAAAAAAACACGGAGCTTGTGGAAGGATAGATAGGGAAGGGGTTAGTCTCTTGTTCTTCTGGGTGGATGCTTCAGAATTCCAGGATGTGAGCCCAGACAGTGGGTTAAGTAAAGGGCTGGGCTGTTCCCAGGTACTGGAGGGTCAGTCTAAATACCGGCCATTGTGGCTGGTGCCAGATGTCTATTGTGTGTGGTGGGAGAGAGTTTTGATTAAGCTGTGGGCAACCTAGTGAGTCAGGATAACTGAGTCATGGGCAAGTCGGTGGGTTTGGAAAACTGGCCTGACCCTTTCAGGGGAGGCTGCATTTTATAGCAAATGTTCTCACCCAAGTTCTCAGTTAGGTCTGTTTTATATAAATGAGATATCCAAGTTGTACCATTCTGATTAGATAGGACAGTTCTCAGTCAGTTTGTAGAAATATGAAACCATGGTTTCCCTGCAGTGTTTGACCAGCTTGCATAAGCAGTTGGGAGTGCAGAAAGCCATGAGTTCAGTGTGAGGTTCTTCCCAGTATAAAGAGTATGTGAGGAGCCCCTGTCAACAAATGTCAGCTAGGCTTTTACTGCTATTTATAAAACTTGGGCCCTGGGGTAGGCATGGGGATTCCATCTCAGCAGATAAATTCCTTCTCGGGGCTCATATCAAATAAAACTTTCTACTTAGAGTCCCACATAATAATCATTATGCCAGTAAATGTATGTTGCTATAAGTTTTTAATGTTCCATAGCATTTCTTCATGTCGTAATGCCAAATTTAATTTTTACCAGGTTCTCAGATTTGGGAATTTAACATTGTTTTCACTTCTTTTTTACTTATCACCATATATCATGTGGCATATATCCTTGTATATACCTTTACACACTTGCTTAATTATTTTGTGAGTTTAAACACTGGTAGTGAGGCCACTGTCTGAAGGTGTGAATGTTTTCAAGTCCTTGATCCCTGTTGCCCAGTTGCCAGCTGGAAAGTTGGACCAATGTCTGTCCTCCAACACTGTTGAGGATGCTGCTGTCCCTAATACTTCCCAACACTACATTAAATTTCCCCCATTGTTCCAGGTGAAAAATGATTGTTATTTTAATATGCAGGAAAAATAGATTTATAAAGCCCCTTTTTTAAATTAGTGGGATTGCTTGATAGCTTAAATACTAAAAAATGTGATACATTTGAGTGATTCCAGAGGTCATGGAATGATCAAATGTCAGGTGAAAATTAAGTGGCTGATGGGAGGTAAAAGTAAACTTCTTTCTCTGGTGTAATAAGGTTTAGTCAGTGGCCAGACTGCTTAGGGCATAGAGGCAGTTAAATGACAGGGGCTGTTGAAGGAATGGCTTGTGTCTTGCATCTGGGAAAACTGAGGTCTAGACTGTAGTTGTAGAAATTATAAAAGGAAACTATTTTGCAGTAGAGAGGTGATAAAGGATGCAAGTGCAGAGTCACGGGAGGAGAGGATGAAGTAGGAAGATCAGCCTTTGAGCTCTTGGGCCCCTTTTCAGATATGGCTAAACCCATCAGGTGTTTGATGACAGGGAATGAGACCTAGTGTCAAATCCTTTTCTCCTTTTACTTTTGTTCATTGTTTTAAGGGGCTGTGAAGTGAATTTTGTTTATGAAACTATGAGCATCCTAGTGAACATCCTTAGTGAACATGGCTTTTAAAAGCCCATTTGGGAAGAGAGAAAAGGGAATACAGATGGGAGAATTTAGTTCCTCTTCATGTTCTGATCAGTGTCTTCCCATGTCCTGAGTGAGACACATGAAGCCTGAAATTAGAGACCAGAGGGCCCTTGGGAAAGTGGTGTGACTTAACCAAGCCCCCTCACCCATCCAGTGCTGGGGCTGGGCCTGACCCTCAGGGTTTAGCCTTGTCTTCCTCATTTCCCAGCTGCCTTTGAGCGGTTTAAAACCAACACTTGGCCTTCCCAGTACCTGGAGCAGTTGTTTCCAATCTCTCTAGTCCCACAGGATCTGTTTTGAAGGATTCTCCCATTAGGTTTTTTAACAAGTAATTATAAATGCTAATACATTTACATGTTTGATTAATGTAAGTCACACATAGACAAGCAATCTGTAAAAAGTAGTATTGCATTTGCAGTTGAGCTTTTAGGAAATTACAGGATTCAAAAACAGCTTTCTTCCCCCGCACCCAGACCTCAGCCTTGCCTTTGGACATCATGGGCTTGATCAGAGGCTTGACAGATCACAACTGTCCTTTAGGAGGCTTGTGCTGGTGGCCATGTGTTGCTGCTGGATGTGGAATGCCCTTTGTCCCTGGGATGACTGGGTAGATCCAGCTCAGGGATCTCCTCGACTGAGAACCTTTGCTACCCAGCATCCCTCTCCCCACATGAAAAGAAACATGCACTCACACCTTCCCACTGAACTCGTGTATCTGCTCTTTATTCTACTATTATACAGCTGACCACTCGTTGCCTAGTCTGCCTTTTGCCTCTGTGCCCCTCGTGGTCTGTAAGGGGATGCCTCCATGAATCCTGACAGTCTAGTACTTAGGAAGCAGTATGTGTACACAAATGCGTGCCTGTCCCTCTTCCCCAGCTGCTCACCATCTGCATTAGGTAGGAAGTTAACACTGGAAAAGAGGAGAGAAGCTGACGAAGCTCCTTAAGAAGTATGTCATTATTGTAGGAATTCAGTGGAAGAGAAGCATGTTATGTTAGTGGAGAGAGCATGCGTCTGTGTGTCCGACAGGATGCTTGCTGTGTGACCTTAGGAGAATCCTCTCTCCAGTCTGACCCTCAGGTTCTGATCTGTAAAATGAGGATCCTGATACTGAAGCGTTGCTGGGAAAGTCTAAGTAGCTTGCAGCATGTACCCAGTGAATTTTAGTTACTATTCCTTTCCCCAAGGACTAAGAGAAATGGTCTGTCCTTTTGGAATGAGGTTGTCCAATTACCTTTTGAGGGGGTGACTCCAAGGATGTTTATGAGCGCCATAACAAGGATGGGGTGACCTTGTTTTGAAGTGTTGGGAGTATACTCTCTCCCTGCTCAGTGAGGATTGGCAGGAGGACTGACTCGGCCCGATGCCCAAGACTTTAGAGACTTGTCTCTTTTTTTTTTCTTCCCCCCTGCCCCCAAACCTGCTGGTACTGTTGTGGTTGTCACCTGTGGTCCTCCAGGGCCCTTGGGCTTTTCTCAACACAATGTGGGTAAGCAGGCTTCTGAGGGAATAGAAGCCACAGTGAGCCTCCTATGCTTTCTCTGCAGGTGGCCATGAACATCCTCAACAGCGGGCGGTTCAGCATGGGCAGCTCTGTGGCCGGGATGCTCAAGAAATTGATCGGTAGGTAAGTCAGGGACAGGAACCCTATGCAGCACAGCATTGTCCCTGCTGCCTCTAGTCCAGCCTCGAGACTTTAACATGTCCTCAGGGCAAGTTGGTGCTGAGCCAGGCCACCTGGACAAATGGTCCCACTCAAGTTTAGAGCCTGGGTTTTTGTTTAGATCAAAGAATATACTCAGTCTGTCCCCAAAGGGTGTTCATGTTTCAGTATTCCTGTTTTACCTAAGTAGGGAGGAGGGATGGACATTCTGTTAGAGATGGAGAGAGGTTGCTGCTCTGACCACTACAAGCGGAGACACTTAGTGAACATCCTAGCATGAGCCAGACACTCATAAACATTAGCACTGATTTTTACAAGACCCCTGTTTGTAGGTGACTTTTCACAGTGGGTGAGGAATGGGAGCAGGTTTGGAACTCAGATCTGTTAGCCTCTTGTTCTTCCCTTTGTTTTTTTCTGTTAGGGTACTTGAAATCTGGATTTTCCTTTGACAGTGAACCTAAAGCTACCCTATAGGGTGTGTTGGGCACAGAACATTATTACTATGTTAGCTTTGTGGAAGTGACTGAGGGATATGCAGGGGGCCCTGGGGTTTGCTCAGAGTACTTATGAAGTTCAGGGCAAGATGGGGACAAGAAGGCTTTGTTTTGGGTTCTTACCTCCATTTTATAGATGAAGAGACTGATGCTCAGAGAGGGTAAGCATTGCCTGAGGCCATGCACCTGGCTCTCAAAGCTGACCTTATCAATCTCCCAACTCAGGGCTACCCTCACTCTGTCAAGCTGCTCCCAAGGCCCCAAAGCCCTCTGGACTTCTTCCCCATCTGGAAATTCCTCAGTACAAGAGCTTTGCAGGGACACTCATGGTCAGCCTCTCCCCAAAGGATGCAGAACCTATAATGAGATCCTCAGTTCCAAGAATGTGTGAATGTGAGGCCCGCCCTGGGGAGCAGTTTGTGATCGGATCATACGTATGAAAGTGTTTGGAGAACACCGAGTGTAGGGAGCAGAGAGTTGCTGACTGGGTAAGATGCTGCTGTATTCAGTTAGGTGACTTCCAAGCTGGGCTGATGACTCAGTATGTTTACAGCTATACACTTTGAAGCCATAGGCCCAAGTTTTCAGAAGACCACCTTGCTTTGGTGATGAACAGCTATGACAGGTGTGAACCAGACCCTACTTCTGTTTAGGGTGTTTCTGGGGCCCCAGCTTCACTCTAGATGCCATCTACCTGAATCTCATGTAATCTTAAAAACTCTGTGAGGTTGGTGGTATTGTTCAAGGAAGTCAAGTTCTTTGGCCTGGGGTGACCAGCTGGTAAGGAAAGAGTGCCAGATTCAAACCTGTGTTTGACTTCAAACTCTGCTTCCACATCTGTCCACTGCCGTAGACACCACTAGGAGTGGGTAGTCCCTCCTCCAATCTGGATTCACTAGGAAGCAGGAGCTCTGCCTTTCAGGGTACTTGGTCTCAGCAGACCTGTTTCACATAGTTCCTGCATGAGTGTTTGAAAGGTAATGGTGATAGCCTTAGGAAATCATCTTAGGACAACCAGAAAATTGTTCTTTTTAAAAACTCTGCTCTTTTTCAGAAATGACTGCTGAATATGCCTGCACGAGGAAACAGTTCAACAGGAACCTCAGTGAATTTGGATTAATTCAGGTACTGATGGTTGTACATTGGTACATGTTGATTTCACTGTGTAAGCATTATATGTGTGCTTGGGGTATCTGTACTGATGATTCCTATGCAGTGACTGGGGAATAAGACAAGGCTTTCTTTCTTTCTTTATTTATTTATTTATTTATTTATTTTTGTAAATTTATTTTTTTATTGTTGTTGACTTACAGTTATCCTGCCTCTTTCCCATTGCTCACCCCCAACATCCCCATTCCCACAGTCAATACCCCCACAGTATCCATGTCCATGAGTTCTCTATTCTTATTCCTTTGCTTGCCGCCTCCCTTCTTGTCAGTGGCCATTTGTTCTTTATTTCCAATTCTCTGGTTCTGTTTTGTTTGCTTGTTTGTTTTGTTGATAAGGTTCCACGGATAAATGAGATCATATGGTATTTCTCTTTCATCGCTTGGCTTATTTCACTTAGCATAATGCTCTCCAGTTCTATCCATGCTGTCACAAAGGGTCGGAGTTCCTTCTTTCTTTCTGCTGTGTAGTATTCCATCGTGTAAATATGCCACAGTTTTTTGATCCACTCATTTACTGATGGGCACTTAGGCTGTTTCCAGCACTTGGCTGTTGTAAATTGTGCTGCTATGAACACTGGGGTGCATAGGTTCTTTTGGATTGGTGTTTCAGGGTTCTTAGGGGGTATAATCCCAGGGGTGGGATGGCTGGATCAAAAGGCAGATCCATCTTTAGTTTTCTGAGGAACCTCCATACTGTTTCTGCACAGTGGCTGCCCCAGTCTGCATTCCCACCAGCAGTGCACTAGCGTTCCCTTTCTCTACAGCCCTGCCAGCATTTTGTTGATTTATTAATGATGGCCATTCTGACCGGTATGAGGTAGAATCTCATCGTGGTTTTAATTTGTATCTCTCTGGTGGCTAGTGCCTTTCACATGCCTCTGGGTCCTCTGTATGTCCTCCTTGGAAAAATGTCTGTTCAGGTACTTTGCCCATTTTTTAATTGGATTGCTTGTCTTCCTTGTATGGAGTACATATGGAGTCATATGAGTTCTTTATATATTTCAGAGATCAAACCCTTGTCTGATGTATCATTGGCAAATATATTTTCCAATATATATTTGGTTGGTTCTCTTTATGTTTTATTGATGTTTTCTGTAGCTGTGCAGCTTTTTATTTTGATGAGGTCCCATTTGTTTATTCTTTCCTTTATGTCCCTTGCTTTAGGGAATGTATCAGTGAAAATATTGCTGTGTGGGATCTCTGAAATTTTTGTGCCTATGTTTTCCTCCAGCACTTTTATAGTCTCTTGACTTATATTTAAGTCTCTTATCCATCTTAAATTTATTCTTGTGTATGGTGTAAGTTGGTGGTCTTGTTTCATTTTTTTTTTTTGCATGTACTTATCCATGTGTCCCAACACCATTTGTTGAAGAGGCTATTTTTACTCCATTTATGTTCCTGCCCCCTTTGTCAAATATTAACTGACCGTATTGGCATAGGTTTATTTCTGGGTCTCTATTCTGTTCCATTGGTCTATGTATCTGTTCTTATGCCAGTACCAGGTTGTTTTGATTATGATGGCCTTGTGACATAGCTTGATATCAGGTATTGTGATTCCTCCTACTTTGTTCTTCTTTTTCAGAATTGCTGCAGCTATTCGAGTCGTTTATGGTTCATATTAATTTTTGACATACTTGTTTTATATCTGTGAAATATGTTATTGGTATTTTGATAGGGATTGCGTTGTATCTATGGATTGCTTTTGGTAGTATGGACATTTCGATGATGTTAATTCTTCCCATCCATCAGTGTGTTATATGCTTCTGTTTCTTTGTGTCTTCCTTAATTTCTTTCTTCAGTGGTGTGTAGTTTTCTGTATACAGGTCTCTTACTTCCTTGGTTAAGTTTATTCCAAAGTATTATATTTTTCTTGTTGCTACAGTAAATGTGATTTTTTTCTCCTAATTTCTGTTTCTGATATTTGATTGTTGGTATACAAAAATGCCTTTGATTTCTGAATATTGACTTTGTATCCCGTATTTGGCCACATTCACTTATTAGATTGAGTAGTGTTTTGGTAGTCTGTAGGGTTTTTGATGTGCACTATCATGTCATCTGGGAACAATGACAGCTTTACTTCTTCCTTTCCGATTTGGATGCCACAAGGCTGGCTTGCTTTCTTTCTTTCTTTCTTTCTTTCTTTCTTTCTTTCTAATAGTATTCTTCTTTTGCTTTTTAAAAAGATTTTATTTATATATTTTTAGACATATGGGATGGACATAGGGAGGGAGAAAGAGAGGGAGCGAAACGTGAATGCATGGTTGCCTCTCAGACGCCGCCCTCTGGGGACATGGCCCACAACCCAGGCATGTGCCCTGACTGGGAATTGATCCAGTAACCCTTTGGTTCACAGGCCGGTGCTCAGTCTACTGACCCAAACCAGCCAGGGTGACAGGGCTTTATTTAATGTGATAGCTTTTTGTGAATGCCAGGGCTTGGTTTTCTTGTGCAGTGTGAGGCTTTGGACTTAATTATAGTTTTTGTTTATTGGCAAGTTTGGATCTTAGCACATTTAAAATGTTTCTTGATTGTGTTTTTTTCTGACTACTGCAGGAAAAATTTGCCTTGATGGCTCAGAAGACTTATGTAATGGAAAGTATGGCCTACCTCACTGCCGGAATGCTGGATCAGCCAGGCTTTCCTGACTGCTCCATTGAGACTGCCATGGTGAAGGTAATTCTAGCACATTAGAGGGGAGTTGAGCAAAGCTCCTTAGCTACAGCTGGTCATTGTGGTCAAGGAAGGAAAAGGACTTGCCTGAGGTTACCCAGTGAGACCAAGACTATCAGGGCTCCTGCTTGGCTCGGTCTCATCACAAAGCCCGGTTTTCCTTCGAGCCTGTCACTTCATCACCAGCCACTCTGCCCTTGTTTTGAGGTCCTCCTTTTGGAAGGGAGTCAGCACGACCTTGTGGTGACCTTGCTTCCTGATTCATGGTAGGTGTTCAGCTCAGAGGGTGCCTGGCAGTGCGTGAGTGAAGCCCTGCAGATCCTTGGAGGCTCAGGCTACATGAGGGACTATCCCTACGAGCGCATGCTGCGTGACGCCCGCATCCTGCTCATCTTTGAGGTGGGTGCCGTGCTGCCAGCTCCATCTTATTCCACCATGGACCCCCGGAGCCTCCTGGTTCTGGCTCCATGCTGGCTTGTGTGTTCTCTCATTTAACCTTCCTCACAACACAGCCTAGACCCTGTTCTGCAGATGAAGAGGCTGAGGCTGAGAGGCCAAGTAGCTCACCAAGGGTCCCACTCCCAAGAGCCCTTTCCGCTGGGCCTACCACCTCCTGGCAACCCGCCAGAGGTCTTTGCCAAGTTACTTCTGCTGGGTGTGGTGGGACAAGCAGAGATCTTCTCATAAGAGGCCTGTGATTGACCTTGAGTGCTCTCTCTGGACGTGGGTTTTTTTTTTCCAGTATATTAAAGGTGCTTAAGAGGATAATCTCTGAGGGCTTTCCTAGGCCAGCACTTTTCACTTTTTAATTGCTTTTCCCTGTGAGTTCACAAGCCTAAACATGCTGAGAGGGATCTGGGTGGGGAACAAAGGGAAGGTGGGGCCAGAGAGACACCTCAGACACCATTCTATCTTTGGGGTGCTAGCTGTCTTGATTGTGTGGACTGACCAACCGAGGAGGAAACCAGAATAGCAGAGAGTGAGGGACAGAGGTGCATCTCTCCTGAGGGGACTGACATCTCATGAAGCAAATGCACTTGGCCCTTTGGGGACTTTGACCAGGCCTGGGGAGGGCTGTATGGGCCAAGGACAGGGAAATAGAACATGCTAGGAGGCCCAGACAGGACCTTACCTGCCAGGTCTATGTGAATGGAGAGAGAATAAGCAAGTTTTACTGGAGTAGTCAGTCCTGCTTGGTGGAACTAGGGCAGGTGATGGAGTAGGTGAGGAGAGGATGGAAGGGGAGACAAGTAGCCCCATTGTAGAAGACCCTGAATCTTACTCTGAGGATGAGAAATTATGAAAAGTCATGGCTCTGTTTGCAGTAGCTTCTGTAGAACAGGTGAGTGGACAGTGGCATGGTCTACCTGGTCACACCTGCAGTACACAGGGGCTAACTTCATGGGGCAGCTCTGACATCTCCACTGTTGACCACAGGGAACCAATGAGATTCTCCGGATGCACATTGCCCTGACAGGCCTTCAGCATGCTGGCCGCATCCTGACTGCAAGGATCAAGTAGGTGCCATTTCCCCTCGCTGTGCCTCAGGTCCCACTTGGCAGAGCTGAAGTCATTCACTGGCTGGCTGGAGAGAGGGAAGGTGGGCAGGAGCCTTTGCCAGTAACTGTTGGGCCTTGAAAGCCAGGCTCCAGAGTTTAGCCTTTACCTGAAGGTGATAGGAGGGGCCCGCTGCTTCGGGAATCCCTCAGTGCCCTGTCCTTACGGTCACTCCCCTGACAGTTCTTGTTTCCCATGCTGCAGGGAGCTGTGTTTTCAGAATCTGGGAATGAGAGATGCCCCTTAAACAGATGCCAACATCAAGACCAATGCAGACCAATTTATTTCTTTTCTCTCTCCCTTGTTCTCTGTCTCTTGCTCTCCTCAATCCCCATCCTGGGGCTAGGGCAATTAGCAATCACTGCTGGACCCCATGAACAGGTTATGCCGGGCATTTTGCAGAGTACTTACTGTAAGAGAATGACCTGAAAGATGGGTGTGACTTAGTTCTCTGTGGAGGAAGCACAAGTGCAGCTCTGCCTTGAAGGAGACTGGCTGGTCTTGGCAGGCTGAAGGGGCTCATCCTGCAGCCAGGTGTCCAGCAAGGCTGAGAGAAGGTCATATAGGTAGGGCCTGAGTTAGCTCTTTATGGCTATGCATAGTCAGGGAGAGGAATGGGTGCCCTAGAGCTCCGGGATACCTATCAGTGGGGGTTTGTGTTGCTGGACAGTGGGAGGAACAACAGGGCCTCAGATCATAGGTCCATGGGCTTTCTGCAGTGAACTTAAACGGGGTAATGTGACCACTGTCTTGGATACTGTTGGCCGACGGCTTTGGGACTCCTTGGGTCGAACCGTGGACTTGGGGCTGACGGGGAATCTCGGAGCTGTACACCCCAGTGTTGTGGTGAGTGAGCCCAGAGGGTGTAACATGTTGGATATCTTCTCCCCAAGAGGGAAGTGACCAGGGGCGTTGGGATAGACCAGCCAGTCTGAGGGACAGCTGATACCCTGTCTCCATGCTGTCATGATGGAGAACAGCCTGCATGCTAGCCCTGGATCCCCTGCCATGCTCTGTGCCAGTGGGATAGGATGGGCATCATGGGGAGGAGGTACCGCACTGAGTCCTTTCCTCCTACCAGGACAGCGCCAGAAAGCTCGAGGAGAACGTGTATTACTTTGGGCGCACTGTGGAGACGTTGCTGCTCCGCTTTGGCAAGGTATTGGTCCCCTGCCAGTCCTGGGGTGGCAGGCTCTCCAACTTTGAGGTTAAGGATATGGGGCCAGCATCTGTGAAATGTTTACAAGTACCTACCTTTAGAAATAGGGCCAGGAAGAAATTTTGCTCACTTGGAGAAGGTGGGGTGGGGAGGCAGGGCTGTCTGTGGCTGCCTGTCCTGTGGACCACTGAGCTAGCCGGGGTGAGCACCCTCTGGGTAAAGAGAAGCTCCCTGCATTTGGTGGAGGCAGCCTGGGCCTGAATCCCAGGACCTGATCTGTGAGGCTCTTGCTTCTGTTGGTATATTAAGCCCTGGCCTCCGGTCTCAGCCAGGTTCCTGGGACCTAGTCATGCCTTGACCCTTCCCCAAATCTAGACAGAGTAAATGGAAAATAGAAGGTAGCCATGAACCAGCTTCTCACAATCCAGAGGGAAAGGCAACTTTAGCACCTCTAACCAGAGGCATAAAGTGAGGCTTAGAGATGGGTAAAGGTATGCTCAGGGAGGGACTGTTGGGGGCGGGGGGTGTGCCCCAGGTAATGAGCCTCCAACCTGGGCATCTGTGTTCCCAGACCATTGTGGAAGAGCAGATGGTCTTGAAGCGTGTGGCCAACATCCTCATCAACCTGTATGGCATGACAGCTGTGCTGTCTCGGGCCAGCCGCTCAGTGCGAGCAGGACTTCGGAACCATGACCATGAGGTGAGCATTCCCGGCGTTACCCTACTTAGCCCACACACAGGCAGCTTCCCACTGACTTGGTCCTGTTGCACTTTATTGAGGCCCGTTGGTTGGGGTTTATGGGTCATTTGGTGATATGGCCCAGTTGAAGAATCTCATGTGGGAGGGCCTGTGCAAGGCAAGGGCCTTGGCACCCAGTTGTAGTCCCAGAGAGTGTGAGTTAAGTGGAGTGTCCATGCAGCAGTTGACCAGGAGGCTGATGGATTTGCCGAGTTGTGGCTGTGGCCTTTTGTGAGCACTGAAGCTCCTATGGGGTGTGAGGGTTTCTGTTGCTCTGGACACAGAGCCACTCCCTTTCGTTTTCCTCCCTGAAAGAGAAAGATGGGTGAATGGTGGGGTTTCAAACCTAGTTCCCTCACCCTGTCTGTCCTCCTCATTCTGCTGGACGGGGTGGATGCAGTCACTGAGTGCCTGCTGTGTATTTGGTGTTTATGCGCCTTGATACACATGACCTGGTGACCATAGGAATTGTGATGACTTTCTTTCAGGAGAGGAAACAGACTCAGATGCTGAGTGACTTGCCCTTTGGACAGAGCTGGTTTGGCTTAAGGCTGGAATTAGAACCTAAAATAGTGTGACTCTTGAGCCAGGCCACTTGACCCTAGCCAAGCTGTCCAGTAGTACTATGAAGCTTAGAGGTCAGTCACCAGCCAGGGGTTGCCCTTTGATCCACAGAAGGTTCTCTCTGACCTTGGTTCTGGCAGGTTCTGTTGGCCAACATCTTCTGCACAGAAGCTTATTCCCAGAATCTCTTCACCTTATCTCAGCTGGACAAGTGTGAGTAGGGTTGTCTTGGGAGGGAGGGGGAAGAGAGGGTCTGATTCCAGGCGACTGTTAACAGTGAGCTGTTTCTGGACCCTGTCAGGCTCCCATGACCTGCTGGCTACTTACAACTTCTGCCTTGAGTGAGGCTGGGTAAGACTTGTGCTCTACGAGAGTCTCTGAGTGGGCCTTGCTGAAGGCCATCTGCCCAGGGTAGATTCACAAAAGAAGAAGGAGTTTCTGCTGCTTTTTTGCCCCTGCACTGCAGTGGGAATGAAACCACCCTACCTGCAGATGTCTCAGGATGCTTCCCTAGACTGTGCAGGGATTTTGTTTGTGCTGCTCAGTCTTTTCAGTTTGTCTAGAATGCTTATCCTCTTTCATAGCCATATGGCCATATCTTAGAATATGTAGCTTAAATTCTCTTTCTGACCCTACAGTCCTGCTGGCCTCCAAGCTCCCCTGAAGAGACCAGCCCTGTTGCTAAGGATTGTGGAGAGGGGCACATAATTCTGTGTAGCTCCTGGCTCTGCTTGCTGGCCAGACACCTCCACAGTGCTGGCCTGACTGTTAATGTGCTGTGGAGAGTGAGGAAATAGTTTCCTCTGCAATAGTAAACTTGAATCATAAAAGGGTCTTTTATTGAGCAAGTGCCTTCTCCCACAAAATCTGGAGTTTTTAGAGATTAACAGGATGAGCTCGTTATTTGGAATGAAGCTTTTCTAGCTCAGAATCACTCCCTGGGGGTTCGGATGAGTGGGAGGAGTAGTGATCACTCCCAGGCTGACTACTGGAAAAAATGCCCCAGCAATATTTCTACTGTCACAATGCAGAAAGATCACCTAGTGTCTCTTTTCCCCTCCCAGATTCTCCAGAAAATCTAGATGAACAAATCAAGAAAGTGTCTCAGCAGATCCTGGAGAGGCGAGCATACATCTGTGCCCATCCTCTGGACCGCACATCCTGAGGGACGGTGTTTTCTGCTGCTGCCATCCCCTAGGCCACAGGACATTGCTGAACAGCTCTCACTTTTTCCAGAAGGTGTAGAACCTGGAATTATTTCAAGTTGAACTATTGCTTCCCAGTCTTCATCTGAAGGTCTCCCTCCTGGCCTGAGGGAGCCTCTTCCAGACCTGACCTCTGGGCACTGCTGCCTGACATGATCCCAGGTTCTAAACAGAGATGGAGAGAGAGAATGGAGTTTCTGAGACCTGGCATTGGAGGATGTGCTATCAGTTTAGGAAACCTTGCAATGGAAACTGTGGCCTGTGCTGCTACCTCTGTGGCAGGAGCCTGTGGGGCCTGTTTCAGGCATGGATGACCATTTCTACTAGACTACACATTACCCAAGAAATAGCTCGAAAGCTCTATGTGTGCCATTCAGACTAGGATCAAGGTGCACTAAAAACATGTGCCAGGAAACATTTAACAGAGGGGAATATATAATGGCACAGTTTGTATTTACCCTTCTGGTCACGTTTGTCCTCAGAACCAGTCTTTAACGGAGGACAGCATGACCCTAACAACCACCCTTTGGTGATGGCTTCCAGTCCCTTTTGTCCTCACCCTGCAAGAAGAAGGCCCTGAAAACTGAGGAGCAGGTGGCCACTGCAGAGCCATGGGAGTTACAAGTCCTATTTTTTATCTCTCTCAGGTGATGATGGGTGGAAAACAGCATTGCTTGTTACCTGACAACATGCTTTTTTCCACCTGAGCTTTTCTGCCTGTTTTCTTTGCAAGGATTGCCCTCTACTTTTGAAGTGAAGGGGGAAAAGGTGTCTTTAGGTGGCACTAACAGGCCTTTGCATTTCTCCAGGTTTCCTTCTGCTACTTGCTGGATATAATACATGTTGGCAGGTTTTAAACTTTAGTCTGGTTTCTGGGTGATTTGAGGTTCTCCCCCACAAAAACCCACTGTAGATGTTGCCTCGAGGTGGGAGGAGAAAGCCAGATTGCAGCTTATCTTTTTCCCAAATATAAACTGTAATCTGCCCTGATGAGAGAAAAAGGCAAAGAGAAGATTGCGAATGCTGAGACCTGAACTGGTTTAGTGGGGTTGGCCTGAACATTCTGCCAGAGTTTTGGTAGCAGATCTTCAAAAGGTGAAAGTTTAGAAATATTGCAACTTTGGAAATAACTTTTCAGTGAAACTCAAAAGTTCTAAAACATTGACAAGGAGGCATCTTGCAGAAAATGGAGAGTACATATTTTCTCACACTGTTGGGGGAAGGAGGTGCATGGAACTCCTTTGCAAGGGGAAGCTTGGAAAGCATGCTGACCCCATCACCTTTGAGCAGCCTTTAGGAAAGGTGCTTCACTCTAGGCCTTGTGACACAGAAGTCCCTTGTCAGCAACAGGTTCTCTTTGTTCAGTTGAGTTCAAAAGTCTGGAATCACCAGTTCAAGGTCTTCTTTTTCACTTGCCATTTTCTAGTTTTTACTTTTTCATTTTGCTATTTTTTGTTGTTCTGTTTTTAAATTTACTGTTGTTCGGTTACACTTGTCCCACCTATTTCCCCATTGCTCACCCCTACACCCATACCCCATACTCCTGGTCAGTACTCCTCACCCCCCATTGTCTGTGCCAGTGCATCCTTTATTTGTGTTCCTATACTTACCCCTTTCCTTTCTTTCCCCAGTTTTCCCTCTTCTCCTTCACCTCTGGTCACTGTCCACTTGTTCTTTATTTCCATGTCTCTAGTTCTGTTTTGCTCATTTGTTTGTTTTGTTGATTAGGTTCCACTTACAGGTGAGATCATATGGTATTTCTCTTTTACCACCTGGCTTACTTCACTTAGCATAATGCTCTCCAATTCTATCCATGCTGTCCCAAAGGGTAGGAGTTCCTTCTTTCTTTCTGCTGTGTAGTATTCCATTGTGTAAGTGTATCACAGTTTTCCAGTGCACTCATTTACTGATGGGCACTTAGGGTGTTTCTAGCACTTGGCTGTTATAAATTGTGCTGCTATGAACATTGGGGTGCATAGGTTCTTTTGGATTGGTGTTTCAGGGTTCTTAGGGTATAGTCCTAGGAGTGGGATAGCTGGATCAAAAGGCAGATCCATCTTTAGTTTTCTGAGAAAATTCCATACTGTTTTCCATAGTGATTGTACCAGTCTGCATTCCCAACAGTGCACTAGGGTTCCCTTTTCTCCACAACCTCATAGGCATTTGTTGTTTGTTGATTTGTTTATGAGGGCCATTCTGACCAGTGTGAAGTGGTATCTCATTGTGGTTTCAATTTGCATCTCTCTAATGGCTAGTGATGCCGAGTATCTTTTCATGTGTCTCTATGCCCTCTGTATGTCCTTGGAGAAGTGTCTGCTCAAGTCCTTTGCCCATTTTTTAATTGGGTTGTTTGTCTTCCTGGAGTGGAGTCATGTAAGTTCTTTATATATTTTGGAGATTAAACCCTTGTCCAAGGTATCATTGGCAAATATGTTTTCCCATATAGTTGGTTCTGTTTTCATTTTAATGCTGTTTTCTTTAGCCATGCAGAAACTTTTTATTTTGATGAGATCTCATTGGTTTATTTTTTCCGTATGTCTCTTGCTCTAGAGCAAGGGTGTCAAACTCATTTTCACAGGGGGCAGGCAGCCTTGCAGTTGCCTTCAAAGAGCTGAATGTAATTTTAGGACTGTATAAATGTAACTACTCCTTAACTAGGGTCAAGGAGCTTGGCACTGGTGCTGGGTAGAAACAAGGTGCCAGGCCAGATAAAACAAGGAGAAGCGCTGAATTTGGCCTGCAGGCCTTCTGTTTGCCACCTAGGCAAATAGGGGATATTTGCCTAGGGATATATCAATGAAAATATTACTGATTGAAATATCTGATATTTTCCTGTCTATGTTCTCCTCGAGGACTTTTGTGGTATAATGACTTATATTTAAGTCTTTTATGCACCTTGAATTTATTTTTGTGTATGGTATAAATTGGTGGTCAAGTTTCATCATTTTGCCTGTAGCTGTCGAGATGTCCCAACACCATTTGTTGAAGAGGTTATTTTTACTTATTTTATGCTTCTGCCCCTTGGTTGAATATTAATTGACCATAAAGACATGAGTTTATTTCTGGACTTTATTCTGTTCCATTGGTCTGTGTGTCTGTTGCTGTGACAGTACCATACTGTTTTGATTACTGTGGCCTTGTAATATAGTTTGATATCAGGTATTGTGATCCCTCCTACTTTTTTGTTCTTTCCCAAAATTGTTGGCTATTTGGTGATACCTTCTTTTAAATATAATGACATTACATGTTTGAACATTCATAATTAGTAGGAGTTTTATTCAGTGAATTTATTTTGAGCTGGAGACAGGTTGTCCAAATCCATTTAGTACAAATTAATTATAAGTGTTAGAACACTTCATAATTAAAGTGTTTTACATAATGAAAAGCATACTTACTATTAAAAGTAGTTGGTTCTAGAGTTTAGAAAGCTATTGATTATGTTATAAAGTATATATGAATTTTTTAGTTTGAATATTTTACAATTTAAAAAGGTACTTTGCTGAAATTACACAACACTGAAGAAAGAAATAAAGGAAGATATAAATAAATGGAAGCATATACTGTGTTTATGGACTGGAAGAATTTGCCTCATCAAAGTGTCCATACTTCCAAAAGCAATTTATAGATTCAACACAATCCTTATTAAAATACTAATGACATATTTCACAGATAAAGAACATTTCAAAAATTTATATGGAACCATCAATGACTCTGAATAGCCACAGCAATTTTGAGAAAGAAAAACAAAGTAGGAGGTGTCACCATACCTGACGTGAAACTATAATACAACACCATGGTAGTCGAAACAGTCTGGTACTGGCATTAAGAACAGACACATAGATCAGTGGAACAGAATAGAGAGCCCAGAAACAAACCCACATCTTTATAGTCAATTAATATTGACAAAGGGGTAGAAACATAAAATGGAGTAAAAATATCCTCTTCAACAAGTGGTGTTAAGAGACCTGGATAGCTCTATGTTAAAAAATGAAATTCAACTACCCCTGTACACCACACACAAAAATAAACTCAAGATGGATAAAAGACTTAAATATAAGTCATGACACCATAAAAGTCCTAGAGGAGAACATAGGCAGGAAAATCTCAGATAACCCACACAGCCATATTTTCACTGTTACGTGCCCTAGAGCAAGGAACATAAAGGGTAGAATAAACAAATGGGACTATATCAAAATGACAGTTTCTGCACAGCTAAAGAAAATATTAGCATAATGAAGTAGGAACCAGCCATTTCAGAAAATATATTTCCCCATTATACCTTGGACAAGGATTTGATCTCCAAAATACACAAAGAACTCCCCCTACTACACCCCAGGAAGAGAATCCATCCAATTTAAAAATGGGCAAAGGGCCTGAATATACACTTCTCCAAGAAAGACATACAGAGGGCACAGAGACCTATGAAAAGACGCTCAGCAACACTAGCTATCAGAGAGATGCAAATTTAGAACCACAATGAGAACCACTTTACACTGGTCAGGATGGTCATCATAAACAAATCAACAAACAAGTGCCTGTGAGGTTGTGGAGAAAATGGAACCCTAGTCCATTGTTGGTTGGAATGCAGACTGGTGCAGCCACTGTGGAAAAGAGTATGGAATGTCCTCAGAAAGCTAGAAATGGAACTGCCTATTGACCCAGTAATTCCACTGCTGGGACTATGCCCTCAGAATCCTGAAACAATAGCTAAAAAATAAAACCCTAGACACCCCAATGTTCACAGCAGGACAATTTACAATAGCCAATTGCTGGAAGCAATCTAAGTGCCCTTCAGTAAATGAGTGGATCCAGAACTATGGTACATTTACACATTGGAATACTACCCAGCAGAAAGAATGAAGGAGCTCTTAGCCTTTGTGACAGCATGGATGGAACTGGAGAGCATTATGCTAAGTGAAATAAGGCCGTGAAAGACAAATACTGTATGATCTCACCTATAAGTGAAACCTAATCAAGAAAACAAACAAGCAAGAAATAACAAGAGACTTTGAAATAAAGGAGAAACAGTAGCCAGAGGGGCAAATGGAGAGGGGGAAAATAGGGGAAGGATCATCGAGGAACATATGTGAAGGACACATGGACAAAGCCAGGGATAGGATTGTGGGTTGGAAGTGGACATAGGGTTAACGGGGAGTGGTTGGGGGAAAGTAGAGACAACTGTACTTGAACAATAATAAAAAAGCAAAGTACTAACAAGTAGTGGACAGATAGGAGATCCTTTGGGCAAGCATAGCAAAAACCATGATATTTCACCCAAGTAGCCACTTTTTATAAAATGTGAAAAAGGGATAAGACTCTTATTAGAAAGGAAAAACAATGTGAACTTGTTACAGAACAGGCGGGGGGGGGGGCGGGCATGATATACTATTATCGAAAGGCCCCCCTACTGGGCTCAATTGTCCATTGCCTTACAGGAAAAACATCTCTCAATGCCAGAGATTCATGAAAAGGAAAGAAAATGTTTACTTAATGCTATACAGACTTAAAGTAGTGACCTAATGTCTTCATCAAAATCCCAAAGTCTCTTAAAACACCCACAAACGCACACAGTCTTTCCTTCCCACCTTTGCCTCTGGGGTACCATATCTCAGGAAAAGAAATAGAAGTCTGTGGCTCAGGCAGCTCCCGGTTCTTCCCAGTAATCCATGTCAGCTGGGAGGCCTCCCTCGGTTCCCGGCACCATCAGCTGTGTCGCCAGGATCTCTGCTAAAGCGGGTGGTGGTTCCCCCTACTAAAGCTGCAGGGGTCCTCACTCTAGCAGAGCTGCATGGCTCTCCTTCACTGCCACAGCCACGTTGTCCTCTCTGCACAATGGCCATGGGAGTCTCCACTTTGCCAAAGCCTCATGGTTCTCCCTCCTCAATGGCTGTCACATCTGGGTTCAAATCCCCACGCCAATCTTCTTCTGTAGCCCCATTTCTGACTCCTCCCACAATTGGCTACACTCGCCAGCACTCCCATATCCTTCCAGCTTTACTGGACTGCTCTAGTGGGTCTGCGCAGGTGCGGCCCCATCTCATGGAGCCAGTCATCTCCAAGCTCTCATGCAGGCTCTGTAAGTAGGGGTAATTGTCTCCCAGTTATGTCTTGGGGGGCAGTTACTTCCATCCCCTGGCTCAGAGCCTGGCCACAGCTATTTAATATATCTATGCAACCAGTTAAATGTTATAGGTATGTTAAATGACCATGCCAGAGGTTAGCTGCAAAGCTGTTGCTACACAAAACAGCTCTCAATGGCCCTGCTCCATTTGTCCCTTCCCCCAACTCACACTTGAAGGGGGAAACAGGTGAGAACATCTTATATGTCTTTCTAATATTTCCTAGACACCTTGAGTTCTGGACCCCATTCCAAATCCCTGTTTGGGACCCCCCTCTTCGCTGCACCCTGTAACAAGCTGACTTTAGAAAACTGCTTACGGGAGGGTAGATGGCAAGAGAGAGAGTAAAGGTTAGAAATTTCAAGGGATATATGAGGGAAGAAAGTTATCCACAATAGTAATAAAGCTCAGGAAGATGGCAAACTGGATGAAGATCAGGCAGGGGTGCCGAGTGGGATTTGGAATAACAATAATCTGGTAAATACATTATGTGAGTAAAAAGAATAAAAAGTACAAGACAAAGAGTAGTGTGTTAGGGGAATAGGAGTGAAGTGAAAGAAGAAAAATTAAAATGCAATATGAAAGGGAGAATAAAGAAAGGCATATCAAAGTGAAGTCAAATACACAAACCAACAAAACAAAAAAGCTTTTTAAAAGGAAAGAAGAGAAAAAATGCAAGTTCTAAAGGATAGCAAAGTGATATCTGTCTCAGCTGTTAGTACTGACCTTCCAACTTCTGGATCTGTCTTTGGTCTTCTCACAGCTCCAGGTCTTACTGTCTTACACTTGAAAAACAGAAAGCCCCCTGCTGACTTTAAACCTACCAAGTGAGGTTTTGCTAGTCTTCCCAGATGCTGCAAGCAGATGGGGGCTGGGCTCCAGTTTTCCCTTTCCTGTTCCTGGTGGATGGGGACTGGGGCTGGGCTACAATATTCACAGGTCCCCAGTTTCCAGCCCATGCCTTCAGAGCGCTGTGCAGCCCACACTGTCCACTCTGTGCATATGTGCTAGGCCAGTGCCTATAATCCAGCTGGTTGTGCAACTCTTTGATCAGTCCATGAGGTGCACTGAGTGGGAGCAAATCGCTCCCCTCCTCATCCTTCTTTGTTGGCCTGGATGCTGCATGCCCACAGATTTCCTTCAGGACAGCTCAGCTCTCCTATTGGATTAAGTCTCTGGGTGCTGTTACCTCTCTGAGCCCCAGCTGGCCCCCTTTGATCAATCTGTGATGCACCCTGAGTGGGAGCAAATCATGCCCCACTCCTTCCTCTTTGCTGGCGCAGCTGTTACAGAGCAACAAGCGGCGGGGGAGGGGGGGCTGGGACGATATACTATTAGCCAAAAGGAACACCCCCAGGCTCGTTATGTCCGCTGCCTATAGGAAAGACATCTCTCAATGCCAGAGATTTGTGAAAAGGAAAGGAAATGTTTATTTAATGCTATACAAACTTAAAGTAGTGACCTAATGTCTTCATCAAAATCCCAAAGTCCCTTAAAACACCCACAAACACACACAGTCCTTCCTTCCCCCCTTTGTCCAGTCTGGGGTACCATATCTCAGAAAAAGAAATAGAAGTCTGTGGCTCAGGCAGCTCCCGGTTCTTCCCAGTAATCCGTTTAGGCTGGGAGGCCTCCCTCAGTTCCCGGCACCATCAGCTGTGTTGCCAGGATCTCTGCTAAAGCTGGGTGGTGGTTCCCCATACTAAAGCTGCAGGGGTCCCCACCCTGGCAAAGCCACGTGGTTCTCTGTCCCAGTGCTGAGGGAGTCCCCACTCAGCCAAAACAGCATGATTCTCCCCATGCAATGGCCACAGAAGTCCCCACTCTGCCAAATCTGCGTGATTCTCCCCCTCAATGGCTGCTGCGTCTGGGTTTAAATCCCCGCGCCAATCTTCCTCTGCAGCCCCATTTCCGACTCCTCCTACAATCAGTTACACCTGCCAGTACTCTCAAAGCCTTCCAGCTCTACTGGGCTACGATCATGAGTCTGAGCAGGCCTGGCCCCGTGTCGTGGAGCCAATCTTCTCCAAGCTCCCATGCAGGTTCTGTAACTCGGGGCACCTGCCTCCCAGTTATGTCTTGGGGGGAAGTTACTTCCATTTCCCTGGCTCAGAGCATGGCCACAGCTATTTAACATATCTATCTATGCAACTGGTTAAAGGTATGTGAAATGACCACACCAGAGGTTAGCTGTAAAGCTGTTGCTATGCAAAACAGCTCTCAAAGGCCCTGCTCCATTTGTCCCTTCCCCCAACCCACACCTGGGCAGGGCGAAGTGAGGACATCCTAATATTTCCTGAATACCTTGAGTTCTGGACCCCATTCCAAATCCTTATCTGGGGTACCCCCTCTTGGCTGCACCCTGTTACACAGCCACTGTGCACAAGAGTTCCTTGCACGACAGGTGATATCCTGTTTAAAGCAAGTTGCCCTTAGGTGCCGCTGGCCATTCCTAACAAGCACCCAGCTTTCCACACTGACCAAATCTCTGACCAGTCCAGAGACTAGATAGTTCACAGCCAATCAGGGCCCATCTCTTCTCCCCACTCCAGGTGTCACCCAGCTCCGCAGTTTCTGGTACTGTCCCAGCTGGCACCCACCACGACAGCCCCAACTGGGTTATGCCACTAGGTGTGTTTCTCTTACTGCATCTTTTATCACCCAGCAACTAAGTGGCCAGCTCTCTCCTGGCATGTGTCTATCACTTCGCCACTCTGGGAGAGGATGGAACTGCTAAGTTGTAGTCACTAACCCAGCTCTCCAATGCTCTTGCTTTAGCTGCTGTCTCTGGTGCAGGGCCCTGACACCTTCCCCTTGGCCCACAAAATCTCATTACCATCATTTTTAAGCATCCTCTGCAACCTTTGGCTTCCAAACTTCATATCACCTGGGATTCTGTAGGTGGTTCACTTTGTTTTTTGGAAGATGAGAAGGGTGTCCCATTTGGGTACACAAGCAAATGGAGTCAGCTCCTGCCTACTGTGCCACCATCTTCCCCCTTCAGTGTGAAATAATCACAACTGGTTTTCACGTGCTAAAACATTTCATGACACTTTTATCAGAATGAAATGCACTTGGATGACAAGGCGACTGTGATGTTCATCTTCACTTTGATATTCACAAACCTGTAGAGTCCAAGTCATGAAGCAGATGGGACATGCATGTCCAAGGTGGGGTATGCTCTTCTGCTTCAAAGTATACAGAAAACAGTGGACAAAAAGTTTGTTTTATATCAAAACTGATATAGTTGTATGAATCTATTGATTGTTTACACATATCACAGTGATTTTAGTAGCTCTTTAGCAATGTATTCATTCCCGACCTGCGCTCTTTGAAAAACATCATTAACATTGGTTTAGCAATACTGACTCAGGAAATTATGAACCTATTTTAACACCTATACAAACACTCATATCTATCCTCTGAAAAGTTTCCCAAACTTTGCCTCTACATCTAACTAGAAGTCATCATTAGAGCAAAGTGTAGTCAATATCCAGGAGCTCATGCTTATTCATACAATAATATTCACTGAAATATTTTTTAAGTATTTTTTATTGATTATGTTTACAGTTATTCCAGTTTTTCCCCTTGCCCCCTTCTGCCTGGTACTCTCCTTCCCTCCAGCAGTCCATCCTTAGTTCATGTCCATGGGTTGTACATATAAATTCTTTGGCCTCTCCATTTCCTATACTATTCTTAACATTCCCCTGTCCATTTTGTAACTGCAAATTTTGCTTTTTAGTCCCTGCAATATTTCCCTTATTCCCCTTCCCCTTTCCAATTGATAACCCTCCAGTGATCTCCATACCTATGATTCTGTTCCTGTTCTTGTTGTTTGCCTAGTTTTTATAGTTTTTAGATTCAGTTGTTGACAGTTGTGAATTTATTGCCTTTTTAATGTTCACAGTTTTCTTTTTTTTTACTTTTTTATTGATTATGCTATTACATTGTCCCATTTTCCCCCTTTACTCCCCTCCACCCTGCCCACCCCCTCCCACCCACATTCCCCCCCTTTAGTTCATGTCCATGTGTCATAAGTTCTTTAGCTTCTACATTTCCCATACTATTCTTGCCCTC
Organism: Tonatia bakeri; assembly: GCA_004024845.1. Taxonomy (NCBI): domain Eukaryota; kingdom Metazoa; phylum Chordata; class Mammalia; order Chiroptera; family Phyllostomidae; genus Tonatia; species Tonatia bakeri. Next base: position 54,405 of record PVIA01010117.1, read on the forward strand.
CCCCTGTCTATTTTCTACCTATTGTCTATGCTACTTATTCTCTATATCTTTCCCCCTCTCTCCTCCTCCCACTTCCCTGTTGCTAACCCTCCTTGTGATCTCCATTT
>PVIA01010118.1:0-54510 GCA_004024845.1 Tonatia bakeri
AGCTTCCGCCCTATAAGAAGAAAATCCGCCCAGCCCACGTGGTCAATCTCTGCACAGAGTTGACCCGCTCCCATGTTCTGTGGAGTGTACTATCGCTTAATAAATCTTCCCTCTTTCTTTATACTATAAACTCCGTGTGTTCGGCTCAATTCTTTGTCCCGATCACTAAGAACCTGGTTACGTGCGCCACCTGTGACACATATGCTGGGTCGTGTCTGCAGACTTTCTCATTCATCGCCTCCAGGTCCCTTAGCAAAATCACTACTTCTAAAACCACCATGCGTTTGTTTAGAAGGAAAACTAGTTAGTGAATTTGTAGCTCTGGTTGAAAGTTCGGGGCAGGAATGCATACCAAACCTGGAGATGAATGTTCAGGCTGTTGTCTGCAGTAGCTAGTGGCGGAGGCAGTAAAACATGGGATCAAATAACAAATTATTTTCTCTCCTATGGAAGAGCTGTGCTAATCCCATCCTGTTCTGCGTATTTGCTTTTCCTAGCTGATACCCAAGCTGTACTGACTGAGGAGAGCTTGCCAGAAGGTGGCCGGGTAGTTGGCGGGAAGGTAGGGAGTGAGGGGTCGGAAAGTGGTTGGATCTTGAGGTTGGAGTGGAGGAGGTTGCAGAAGGAATTTTTGTTTCTTTCTGTTTGAAGGAAAACCAAGAAGCCCTGATGGCCCCATTCGGGGTTCAGTCAGCCTTTCGCTTGTCCCCTGCTTTTGTCCCCCACATCAGAGTTTTGGAAACGCTCTTGGTTTTCTTTGCTGCCGTCGCTGCCTGTTTTTAGTTAGAACTGCTCCTAAAAGCTTTTCATTAAGACAGCTTCCAAATGCCAAAAGTTTTCTATGTACGATCGGAACCCCCAAATACAGCATTTCTCGGTTACAAACTGGCTGGAAAGGTTGAGCTAAAAAGTGTATAATGTATGTGATAATTCATAAGATTATCTGACTTCCCATGAAATGAGTCTGTACCCAAATTTCCCTGTTAAATTTCCATTGTAAACATAACTTTCAGTGAGTTTCCCTATTTGGATTTTGAAAGGCTCCTGTTAGGGGTTATTTTGCTTTCTTAATAACTACTGTGTTTCAAACAACACAGGCCCCAGGGGGCGGCATTCCTGACTACGTGGGCCTTGCTCTCAGTCCCACCGACACTCAGGCACACACCACCTCCGAATCCGCCTCATGTGTTGCTCTCTGCCGTGGCAGGTGGGGCACCCTTTGAGGTTTCCGTGAGCTGCCACTGTTTTGATTTCCAAGGCCCGTGTTTGTGACGAGTTGCCTCGAGGTAACTGGAGACTCCCCAGAGCACAGGTCTACAGATGGATGTGTGTGCTAAAATGGGTCACAGTGGCGTGTCGCTGTTGCTTCTGAGAGTAACTTGACCACGTTAGTTTTAAGGTTTCTTTATTCTTGGGCATCATAATGCACTGATAGAGCTACCGTCCCGAAAGGTGTAGCACCTTGGCCTGAGGTCTCCCTTGATCAAGGTGGGGGAATAGCTATCTGTTGGAAGAAAGCGGTTACCTGGAAGGGCAAGGTGGGGTGTGTCCCCCCCTCCATCTTTCGACAGAACACTTAATCTCTTACTACACACCTGTGCTCTCCGCACTCTGGTTTTGTGCTCCTGCCTTCTGACTCTGACACCATCTGTCTCCTGAGTTCGCCCTTTCTCCTGAGACTTCTTTTAAGCTGTAATTTTGGAATTGTTTTTCTTTTTAAGTTGTAATTTTGGAAGCTCAAAAGGTGTCACAGCGCTGTCCCCCAGGTGTAACTTGGAGGTGACAGCAAGCCCAGGTTGTCATGTCTGACTCTTATTTTCATAGACAAGGAGAATTAGGCTCAGAAGGAAAAGTGAATTGTTCTAAGTTTGTACGGTAAGTGGAGAATAGACTGGGACTTGGAAGCCAGGTCTCTTCATTTCCAGATTGGTACTGTTCTAGAATTCATCATGCACCTTGACCTCTGTTATGTGCTCTCTGATGATTTCCTTTTACTTAAAATTCCCACTTGGTTCCTAAGACTCTGTGGCTTCCTCCCCCCACACGCCCTCCACCCGCTTCTGTCTGGTCCCTCCTTCTGCTGGCACTCCAGGCTTCCGCCTCCCCCTGAATGCCGCATTCCCCGCAGTGCATTCTGCTGGCTCGTTCTCGCCCTCGCACACAGAGGGCCTGTGTGTTCCTGCAGCACCAGTTCTCTCTCTGCGATCCAGTTCTAGGTTGAGCTCTGTAGCTCTGGTTGTTCTGGAGACCCCTGGCTCTGAGCGGGCTCCTGAATGAGCCTGTCTGTCTGAGGGTATTAAACCTAGACAGGTCTGAAGGCAGAACCCACGTCCTGCTTCCTCTTCCCCTGGGGCTAATCTGATTCTCCCCTCCACCCAGTCAGTCCGCTGTTTTTCCCATCTATACTCCAGTGTTCTCTTGGGGGAAAGAACTGTGTTCGAGTGGTTTTCATTTGTTTGTTTGTTTGTTTCAGCGAAAGACCCTAGTACAGAGATGCTGGGCTTGTCTGTTCACACCCGCCACTCCCTGTGGAGCTTTGCCACCCTGGTGGTCCTGCTGTTCCGGGACACGCCCTCTGACTCTGGGGCCTCGGGTCGTCACAGGGGGTTGTACCCCAAGCTGAGTGCTGAGCTGTGGACGGGGGGCCTTTTCCTCCCCCGTGCCGCAGGAGTGGCTGGGGAGGTGTTGCTTGATTAAATTCTGGAGTTCAGGATGGAACTCAGACTCCCTCAGGTTTGGGATTTGAAGGCGGCTGCAGCAGCTCCACCATCCTGCCGCTTTTCCCGCTCACACTGTCCTGCCCAGGTTTGGGAAAGTGTCTTAACACTAAAGCTTCTGAATGTTTTAGAAATCCAAAGAAATTGAAACACAACAACACCCACCCCCAGAACCAGCAGACTGTCCAGTTAACGTGCTGTGTGAGTACGTGTGCTTCTGGGCGAGCCTGACCGGGGCGAGCGGTTGAAAGTGTACTTCTGAGTAATAGTGACTCAGTCACCTTGTGGCCCTGGGGAACACCTGACACAAATAAGTCATTTATTGAGCGAGTCAGGTTCTTTGCACATTTCTCCGTACCGTGAGGTCTGCAGAGCAGGTGGCACCGCGTGTTAGACCTGAGGCAGCCGAGGCTCCGAGAAGCTACTTCTAGTGGTGAGGTTAGTGTTTCTCTCCAAAGCCTGTCTTCTTTTTGCTTTCCAGAGCAGCGAGTCACAGTTTTGGGAGGGATTCTTCCTCTGTGGAAAAGGGGGTTGCATTCTCAAGACAGTGGTCCCCCTCCCTCCCCTCTCCTGGAGGATTACTGTGGAAGGAAACCACTCTCTGTGACGGGAGTGCCAACTGTTACCTGTTGAAAAGGGGGAAACTGAGACCTACTAAAAAATTGCTTGTGTTAGCAGAGAGTCCTTATGAACCATTCTTTCTGATAGTAAGTAGTTATGAGCAGTTTTATCTTGAGGCCAATTTTAGCCGGTAACAATAAGAACTGCTGTTTCTCTTCTCTAACATTGCCAGTTGTTTTTTTCCCGCTGATCCATGATCACAGTAGCCCTGAGGTTTGCCTTCTCTCGAAAAGCCTTTGGTTTGTCTTAAAGCCTACTTTTCTATCCATAGCGAAAGACCAAATAAAGGCCAAAAGCAGCTGCAAATGATCTCACTTTATGGCAAAATATGCCAAAAATTACAGTGAAAACTATGAGGCAATAGTAGCATTATCAAGGGAAAGGAAACCTTTTTCCTTGGGGTAAAATTTGGACATGAAATCAGACCTATAAATCGATCAAAGTTAAGATAAAAATATACAGAATAGGGGTGGATAGAAGGTGCATGTTTTGAAAATGAAAAACCAAATTCATTTACTAGAGTTTAAAAGGATCATACTGCCTTCTCTAGCAGGTTCAGGGTTTAGGCAGTCTGATTTATATTATGTTTCTAATCTTTCAGCTAAGCTTTTAAAATCAATTGAGTAGCCCCCCCCCAAAAAAATCAATTGACTAGCAAGATTTGACATGAAAGAACTTGGGGTCTTCAAAGGAATAGTTGGCCTGGGTCTTTAATACCTTTTTTCCCCTTTATGAGCAAATAAATTCTTTTCTTCAAGGATCCCTGTGGTGGTCTCTGACCCCTTGGTGTCATTACAAGGACACTACGATCACCACGTCCAGCTGTTCAGCACATAATTGTGTCCCAGGTACCATGCCGGCATGTCCGGTGTAGTCACAGAAGTCCTGTGAGACGCATTACTGTTTCTATTCCTCGTGTACACGAATTGTTCCCATCTGACGTTACTGAGTTGGGTTTTTGTGTGTCTCTTTCCCTTCTAAATCAGTTACTCAAGGCGCACGGTGGGGCACTTAGTGATGTGGTCACACAGTTTGGGTATGAATGTAACACTTCGTTTGCTCCTGTTTGAATGTCAGTGCGTCCTCTGGATCTCTGACTTGGTGCGCTTGAGAGAAGGGTGGGCAGTGGGCAGGGTTAGCCAGGCACCCTCCCAATTAGGGTGTTTAAGACTGCTTCAGATGGTAATATTCTCAGACCTTGTTTCTGCCCAGGGAAGCAGGTCCCCTCCTACCCCGCCCCCGAGGCCTCCAGGTCTACATCTTCACCCAGATGACCAGCTAGGGCCTGGCGAGCGGGGCAGGGGATTTTCTTCCCTGGCTCTCCTGCCTCCGCCTTTCCTGTGGTTGCTCGTGGTCTCTGCCTGACACTCACATGCAGTTGTCATGGACCTGCCCGTAAGCATGGCCAGGACCTGGGAATCCATCTGGATCCCATCTCTTATTATCGTAAATTAAAATCAGGTTAACTTTTATATATTAACAGGGGGATTTTAAAGTTTGGAAACCTCTGTTGTGGAAGATAACCCTCACTCCTCAGCCTGGCAGGCGAAGCTGCCTCTCCCTTCTCTTCTGCACCAAATGCTCCACACTCTGGACCACTTGGGATGCTGTCCCACTGTTCCCTGTGCTCTTCAGCCCTTTCTCCTACCCTGGCTGCAGACACAGCCTCTTCCTCCGAGCCCCCGGCCTTAGAGGACCGTCACAGCACATGGCAGCTTGGGCTGCAGTGGCTCACAACACATTAAGCTCTGAGCTCCCTTTCTAGACTTGAAAAATTTTTCTTCTGGTCGAATCTCTAATCTGCTTACTCTTGGGTGTTCTGTGTAGGTGGCAGGCAGTCGGTGCACGTTAATCATAAGGCAGAGCGTCAGGGAGACGTGCTGCCAAAGGATCTGCAGGGAGACTTTAAGTGCCCGTGACCCGGCCTCTGCAGCTGCCCTGGTGGAGTGGAGACTCAGAGAAACCGAAGGCTGTCAAAGGCCTGTGTCATGGACTGGGGGCTCTTCTGGTCCGCACCGCCCACAGAGGACACCAGTCTTTTCAAGAGCTTGAGGATGGAGGGACTCAAGTCGGTTCCTTCAAGCCACCCGGCAGGGTTCACAAAACTAAACGCTGTGGTCCTTCTCAGGCTTACCTGGACTTGACTGGGCTGTGAGGTCTTAAGTGCGCGTTTCCTCATTCAGTCTGCTTTTAGGTGATTCCCCCCAGGTCACTGAGAATGAAGGAGCTGACGAGTCTGACTCCCCTTGGAAGGCGTCTGTCAGCCAGTGTTTCGTGACTTCCAATGTCGGGCCCTGGTGGGGTGAGCTAGGCAGAGTGGAGAATGAAGCCTGTGTACCTAGACTCAGTCCAGGGCGTCTGCTGGGTGGTGGTGTTTACTGAGCTTTAGATCCACAAAGAGTCACTTATTTGGGGGGTTCAGTTCCCAACTGTGTATGAGGAGTGCTTTTTTCACTTGGTAATGTCGTATGTGACTTGTGTGCACCTGTACTGACCACACAGAATTGCACAACTTACTTAGACAATTCATTTGCGTGCCGTTCTCACGGCTCTTCCCTCATCGTTGGCTGTGAGCATGCCTTCCGGTGTGACTGGCAGCTCCCGTGCACTTGGTGCACTTCATGAGGAGGGCGGTACCCTTTCCACTTCACAATGGGGAGACTGAGGCACAGAGGTTGAGTGATGGCTAATACATGGCTGAACTGCACCTTTTAAACACATGTATTGAGAAGTAATTTACATAAAGTTCACCTTTCAGTATACAAGTCAGTGATTCTTAGTATGTTCAGAGTTGCAGTCAGTAATCTAATTTTAGAGCATTTTCACTGCCTCACAAAGAAACTTCGTACCCAGGAGCCACCACCTCCTAATCTTCCCCACTCCTTAGTGGGAGGCAGCTGATCGACTTCAGATGTGTTTATTCTAGACGTTTTATGTCAGTGAACTTGTACAGAGCGTGGTCTTTTGTGGCTGGCTTCTTTGACATGGAATAATGTTTTTGAGGTCTCTCTGTGTAGTCGCTTGCATTAGTACTTCACTGCTTTTCACGGGTAAATAGTATGCTGCCACGTAGACGTCCCCCAGGCTCTGAACCAGGTATGTCTGGATCTAAGTCTCGGGCCGCTGCCGCCTTGCCGAGGTGGCTCCGGTACACATCCCGTTCGAGGAGAAGGTCCTTGCGGCAGCCTGCTCAGGGCTCACAGTAAACATTCTGAGTGTTTCAGCACACAGGCAGGACACTCCTCCCTCGCTACGGTGTTCTCTGACTCACGGTGTGGGATTGGGGGAACGGGGCTGCCGTGGGGAGTGCAGACACCCTGAATGTCTTTGCTCTGTGTCTAGGAGGAGGAAGCGGGAAGGATCAGAGATTGCTGGGACAGCCAGGAGGCACATGCACTCTCCACGTGTAGCAATGCCAGTGTCTTCCAGAGGATAAATGCCATACTGGATAATTCTCTGGATTTCAGTGGAGTCTGCACTACGCCCGTCAGTCGAGAAGTTCATGGTCGTCTGCCAGGTGAGTTAGACGTGAAGGCCTGGTGCCCGGGCCTGTGCGCAGAGAGGACTCGGGCAGCCTCCCCGTGAGCCCGCGAAGGGCGGGCTTGGATCCCTGGCAACACTCGCCGCCCTGTAGTTTCCTGGTGGGTGCCTCCGGGTGAAGACTGCCTTTGCTTGTAATGTAGAAATCAGGCTTACCATACTCAAGAAGATTGGGTAAAAAAGGACAAGTCAAAAGTGGCCGGATTATTTGTGTAGAGAGTTATAATGTGAGTTACATGTAATTATAGAGTTTCTGGTAGTGACATGAAAGTTAAAAAGGTGATTCTGACCAAGGTGGCTTGGTTGGTCCTGCAAAGCAAAAGGTCACTGGTTTGATTCCGGGTCAGGGCACATGTCGGAGTTTCGGGTTCGGTCCCCGGATGGGATGTGCACGAAAGGCAACTGATAGATGTTTCCTTCCCTCTCCCTCCCTCCTTTCCCTTCTCTCTAAAAATAAAAAATAAAATCTTTTTTTAAAAAATTAAAATGGTAAAATTAATATTTTATGTAACCCAACATATAGGAAATATTGTGACAACGGATAATCACTATAAACCTGGATAATCAGTATAAACCTATCAGTGAGATGTCATTTCTTCTGTTATCACTAAGACTTCCAAACCCATTGTGTGTTTGTGCGTTGACAGCACGGCTCAGTTTGAACTCCCTGCAGTTGAGGTGGTCAGTAGGCAGCAACGACCAGCGGCTACTGTATCGGTCAGTGCGGCTCTCGAATATTTCAGTTGCTTACAGACGTGAGTGCACGTGCACGTCCCTGTTGTTTGTGCGATACTTAGGGTCACTCCACAGAGCAGTGCAGCGTCCCCTGTGCCTGACACTTCTTCCTTCACGAGGAGGCTGAGATGACCTCATCGTTTCCTAATCTTTTTCTCTGCAAGTTGCAACATGTTACAGGAATGTGGATAGAATGGTTTTGGGTTATTTTATGTGACAGTGAACATGCTTTTAATTTTTTAAATGGACCTTGGGAAAAATGTGGCAACAGCAGGGATTCTCAAGAGCGAGTGATTGCTCAATTTTAGTTAGGAAGTTTTTATTTTTAAAAACTTGGCCTTGGAAATAATTCCCACAAAGACATAGGGTCATGTGAGCATAAAGTAGCTAAATGTTTGAGGGAGAGGTTCATTGAGAAGGAGACGGATTTTAGAATTTGGTTCTATTAAATTATACTGGAGGGCAATTGAGAGAAGGTCACGGGGGACTGGACTTCTCTTCTAACTTCCCAAAAAATACATGTATAATATTTTTTTGTTAATTGGAATAAACCATAAGCTAAACCTTGTTCTCCTTTAGCTTATGCTGAGTTAAAAATTCAGGGAATCAGCCTAGTTCTACATACATGTTCTGTTTTTCTCCTTTGAGAAAAACTGTATGAATTATATTCCAGTAAGAAAAATTGTATGAATTATACTCCAGTAAGAAGCTTATGCTGAGTTAAAAATTCAGAGAATCTGCTTAGTTCTACATTCATGTGCTGTTTTTCTCCTTTGAGGAAAAACTGCGTGAATTATATTCCAGTAAGAGAATTCAATCAACAGTGGCTTAATTCTCACTGGGTTACTTCACATATGCTGGAAACTTCCATTGCTTGTAGCAGAGGATTTTTCACTAAGGCCAGGTTGCTGAACCATGTGAGGGGTAGGACCTGTGCTTCGTGAGAGGGGCCGGGAGGAGTGCACCTTTGCACTAGTCCGGGCAGCTGGATGGCGTTGCCAGGAAGGTGCCAGGCCCTGGTGAAGGGGTTGCCCGTGCACCCCCGCCCAGACCAGTGGGCGGTCAGACTGAAAGACAGATACTTATGGCCTGTTTTGATCCTCTTCAGGGCGCATGGAGAGGTGCAGTGGGAAGAGTACCTTGAAAAAGTGGGGAAACCTGGGTTCTAAGGTTGACCTTGGGCAGTGAGACAGTTTTCCTAACTGTAGGGTAGATGGTACCTGTCCTACACAGGTTCTCCTGGGGCTCAGGTGAGGAAGCAGTCCTGTGTCTGAAGGGACCTCGGGATTGCAGGAAAGGCTGTGGTCAAGTAGCTGGTACTGTTCCGTGCACGTGGACTGGAAGGGCTGCAGTGCGGGGTGGGAGGGGAGCCCGCCCAGGAGGAGCACTGTGCACTGTGAGGTTGGTCTCCATCCCTCTGCAGACTCTGCCCTTTTCCTCACTTTGGGAGGTGAGGGACTGATGTGGGGTTTCCAGAGCCTTGGTCTGCGCGGTCCGGTCCTCGTCTGCTGGAATGTACCGGCTTTGCTGCTCAGTGCGCAGGCCGGATTGTCTCGGTCACAGGCAGGACCACTCCCGCTGCAGTGTGCATGTTCAGTTTCCGAATGCAGACGCTTTATGTCTGTTTGACCGAAGGAGAAATGAGTGCACTTGTTGGGGGGAGAGCACTGTGCAGAGTTCGAGGGTTAGGGCTTGTGGAATCGAGACCAAGGAGGGCGTTTCTGCTGTGAACAGGAGAGGCGTAGACTTTGTAGAGTCCAAGGTACCCTTCCATTTGTAATGTTCTGTGGTTTACTGATTTCATTATAACCTAATTTTATATTGTTTTTGGAATGCTAATGTCAAACTTAAAATTTTTTAGTATGGACTCTTTTTTTTTATTTTCTTGTAAAAATTTAAAATGTTGCCCTGGCTGGTGTGGCTCAGTGAATTGAGCACAGGCCTGTGAACCGAAAGGTTGTGGGTTTGATTCCATGTCGGGGCACACACCTGGGTTGCGGGCCAGGTTCCCGGTTGAGGCATACACATTGACCTTTCTCTCCTTCTCTCTCTCCCTCCCTTTCCCTCTCTCTGAAAATAAATAAATAAAATCTTTTAAAATTTAATTTATTTTTTCAAATTTATTTAGGGGATGTTATATCTTGTATTTTTTTTCTTGTTACATGTTCATTGTAAAAGATTTCTGAAGAGCCCTGGCTGGTGTAGCTCAGTGGATTAAGCTCAGGCTGCAAACCAAAAGGTTGCCAGTTCAATTCCCAGTCAGGGTACATGCCTGGGTTGCAGGCAACGTCCCCAGTACGGGGTGTGAGAGGGGCAACTACACATTGAAATTTCTCTCCTTCTCTTCCCTTCTCTTTAAAAATGAATAATAAAATATTTTTAAAAATTCTGAAGAAAACAAACAAACTAGAAGGGAAAAAAATATGTAAACTCACTACTCAGAGGAAAGAACTCATAACATTTTAGATTTCTCTTCAGTTTATTTTTTATGTGTATGTATTAAGGTGAGAATTTTTTAACACGATGGGCAGTAATTTGCCTCTTTCTTTTCTGTCACTCATTTTCTGTCTTTTTCAAAGCTATGTAACATTTCATTGTGTAGATAGATGCATTTTGGGATTCTTAGCCAGGGTCCCTGGGTAGAATTCAAAGAGTCAGGTAACTTGGGCAGGTATAAAAGCTTAGATCTCCCCCCCCACCTCCTCCACCAGTGTGTAATTGAAATGTAGCATTTCTTGCTATCACAAAGGGTAAGCAACATATCACAACAACATTAGCCTGACCTAAAACTTTGGCAATAGTAACCATCATCAGTAGAATGATGGGACATTTTGAATCTTACTGCTTTATAGTTATTGCACATATATCTTGAAATGTTGTTTTTGCTCATCACTACTTCAAACTGATGGTCACGATTTTACATATTTAGCAACATTATTCTTAGAAGGTACCCATAGGCTTTAGCAGACTGCCAAATGGTTCCTGGTACAAAATGTTAAGAATTCCACACTATGGGAGATAGTTTGCCCCAATAGGCGTCTATTTCACAGTAGTAGAAATACCTGAAGGTAAAACTGTTGCTTGAATCTGTGGTTGTGTGGACATAGTACAAATCTCTAAAATAAATTGTTTCATTAAGTAAGTATCTTTAAAGCTTTTCGGGCACATGTTAGATTATCCTCCAGGAATGATGTACTAATCTACTCTCTGTTTCTGCACTACATGGAAGCAACTGGTACTTTCAAAATCACTAGCTGTGATCCGTTGTGATTTGACCCTGTCAGGGGTCCAGTTTGGTGTCAGGGCCAAGGACCTTCTGCAGACCTGAGCTCAGGGAAAGTAACGTTTCCTTGTGGTTGGGTTGTACTAGTTTTACATACCACTTGGGGACACCACCTGGACAGCATGCTGTATTCCAGGACCTGAGTCTTCAAGACATTCTGCTCTAGAAACTCCCATACTGGATGCCATAGGTTAGGCGGAGCTGGACTTGGGACAGCTGCCGCCTTCATTGCTCTCCATGCGGAAGAAGTTAAAGTTTCAAGTTCAGAATGGTATGTGCACATGGCAGTGGAATCTTGAAAACACTAGGATGTGAAATGGACGTTCTGTCGAAGAAGCAGGGGGTGGTGGTGAGGGGAACTAGGAGTTGGTTGGAGCTGGTATTAGGAACTGAACTCCTGATAGGATGGCATGGATTTAGCTCCAGGGGGGTCCTAAGTAGAGAAAAGAGAGAGGATTCATTAATAATTTTAAAAATTATTTTTTAAGAAAACAAGATTTATTTACTTTTTTAAAAAAGATTTTATTTATTTCTAAAGGGGGGAGGGAGAAGTGAGGGAGAGAAACAACGTGTGGTTGTCTCTCGTGCGCTCCTCACTGGGGACCTGGCCGGCAACCCAAGCCCGTGCCCTAGACTGGGAATCAAACAGGTGGCCCTAAGCCCTGGCTGGCGTAGCTCAGTGGATTGAGCGCGGGCTGCGAATCAAAGCATTGCAGGTTCGATTCACAGCCAGGGCACATGCCTGGGTTGCAGGCCACGGCCCCCAGCAACCGCACATTGATGTTTCTCTCTCTCTTTCCCTCCCTCCCTTCCCTCTCTAAAAATAAATAAATAAATAAATAACCAGTGGCCCTTTGGTTCGCAGGCCCGTACTCAATCCACTGAGCCACACCAACCAGGGCTAATTCTATAAAATTATTAAAGCAAGTCTCTGTTGGGATGGTATGAGTGTAGACCTGGGCTGAGAAGGGCCCCATAGCAGGAGACCAGATCGGCCCCTGGATTTGGGTCCCACATCTGCCACTTCGTAGCTTTGTCAGTCTAGCCCTGTCTCGGCCTTGTCTTCTCTTTTGTAAAGAAGTGGTCTGACCAGCTGGTGTTGTAGCTCCTTTCCCGCTTTCCATTGTAGCTGTCTCTTGTCACGTGGTGCCAGGGCACTGGGGGCTATGTCTCAGAGCATCCTATCCTGCTGAATGATCGATCACTCGTTCGATCAGTCCCTGCCAGGGGCCTGAATCACACAGAACACTCTTACTTGCAAATGATCAAACACCTCATTAGAACTAACTTTAGCAGAATGTGGGATGTGTTGGAAGGCTCTTGGTTTGTATATAGGTCACAGGATAGGAAGAAATCTCTGAAAAACTAAGGATGCTGAATTCGAGGGCCTCCAATGATATCAGGACCGTCTCTGTGCTGCCTCTCTCCCTGGGTTTTGAGTTTGTCCTTTGCAGTCTCCTGTTATCTGAGGAAGGGGCTGTGCTCACATCCTCTGGTGCCGTGAAGTCAGGTAGTGGTCCTTCCTCCACAAGAGCCAACCCGAACAGCCTCACGGAAGGGCTCCCAGTTAGCTTGGCATGCATTGTGTCCATAGCTGGACTGGTTTCTGTGGTCACAGGGGTGGGCTGTTTTGGCCCAGGTTGGGTCAGACGTGCGGGCCATTACAGCGCTCATGAGCAGAACCTGTAAGAAGATGCATTTGCCCTCAGGACCCCTTGGACGGCATAGGAGGAAACAGTTCAACAAAAATCTGGTGTGGGGGACATTTTTAAAACATGTTCTTGGGGCTTCGTGAAGTAGACAGCAGCATCTTCAAACATTTGTTTGTATACATCTTGTTTTTTAAAAACAGTGTACCCCACAATGAGATACCAGTTCATTACCCATTCAAATGGGCATTGACCAATAAATAAAATATGTATATTAGGTCTTGATGAGGAGAAACTGGAACATTTGTGCATTGTGGGATGGAAGGGGTGCAGCTGTGGCTGTGAGCATGGTTTCTAAGAAAATTAAACGGTGTGTGATCTGGCAGTTCCACCTCTTGGTATGTATGAAAAGAATTGAAAAGGCATGTTTGTACCTCAATGTTCATAGCAATGCTGTTCATAGTAGCCAAAAGGTGGAAATAGCCCACATGTCCACAGACGAATGAATGGAAAAACAAAATGAGGCCCATTCACACAAAGGAATATTACTCAGCCTTTAAAAGGGAAGGACATTCTGTCACCTGCTACAATATGGCCGAACTCTAAGGACATTATACTAAGGGAAATAAGCCAGTCACAAAGGACAAATATTAGATGACTCTACTTCTGTGAGGTACCTAGAGTGATGGAATTTATAGAGCAATTATTGGAGGCTTAGTAGGGCATTAGTGTTGCGTGGATACAGAGTTTCAATTTGAGATGAAAAAGTTGTGGCAGTGGATCTGGCGATAGGTGCACAAAGGTCTGCATGTACTTAACGCCTCTGAATTATACACTGAAAAATGCTAGAATCTTGTTACTTATATTTTATCACAATGAGAAAAACATTTAAAAATATAAAGTACTCCTGGCACATTTAACTTGATGTCTTATTTTCATTTTAAGTAAAAATGTATCTAGTAGAATCGAAATAGTAGAGGGATTGGTATCTATTATATTTTCAAAAATATGTGAGCCAGCTCTTTAACAGTGGGCAAATTCTCATTATTCCTTGTCTTTCTTTTCTACCTCGTATTTCTAGCCTGCTTCTCCCACAGAATTTTGTCCTAATGTAATACTTTATACTTGTGTCTTCTGTTGATCATGCTAACCCTCTCTGCAGCGGAAATAGCACATAAATTGAAATTTTAAATGATTTCCCATGACTGAATTCTCGATTGTTGTGGCATTGATTGCTAGGGCAACTGATTAAGACAGCCTAAACGTGACAGATTTTGATACAATTTTATTCTTTAGCTAATCATTGTTTATTGGAAATGCTTCTTAACGAGATAAATGAGGCATTTAAAAACCTCATGTAATATTAGATGACTCACTTATTCCTAGAGTGACTCAGAATTTCAGCACCAAGTACATTCCAATTGTTTGTGTTTGTAGATCTGGGCCCTGAGTAACCTGTTCACACAGATAAGCACGCGGATGTGAAGGCATTGTGAGAGCAGGGTCATCCAATTGTTTGAACTTGAGTTTTGTGCAAAAAAAAAAAATCAGTCATCTTTCATTATTTTTAGTCATTTATGTGCTGACAGTTCCATTTACTCTCACAAATTTGTCGAGAAGAAGGAACTAGAAAACCATCCAATTTATGAAAAAATTTGTTACCTAAGTCAGCTGTTATTGAATTTCTCAGTTCTTTGGAAGTATACCAAGAATGCTTTATGTAGATTTCAGATGACTACTATGTTATTCTTTCACTTGGAGACCTTATTTAGGGTCTTCAGCTTACAGGAAGAATTGAGAAAATTGAAGTATCATTAATTTAAAAATACACCCCTCCAGCCCTGGCTGGGTAGCTCAGTGGGTTAGAGCATCATCCCGATCCTCCAAGGTTGTGGGTTTGATCTCTGGTCAGGGCGCACAAAAGAAGCCACAGAGAAATGCAGAGGTAAGTGGAACAACAAATCGATGATTCTTTCTCTCCCTTTCCTCCACCCCCCTCTTCCCCTCCCTCCCCTCTTTCCTTTCTCTAGAAACCAATAAATTAAAAAAGAACAAATGAAAATACACCTTTGCTCATACAATATTCTAAAATGCTCTTTATCTTATAACTTGCTTTAAGTGTGTTTTGTCAAAACCCTGGGTCTATAGATTTAAACTTAATCTGCTTGTGGTAATGTCAACCATAAAATCTAATTTAATGAAGTTCGTTCTTCTCGTCAAACCAGTTGGTTCAGACAGACTTACTTTTTGTCGGGAAAAATGTGACTTCTTTTCCCCCTGACAGGGCCTGCAGCTCTCATTCACAACACGCAGTGTGTGGAGCGGGGCTTCTCGCTGTAGCGTGCGGTGTGGGGAGTAGCATCTCACTGTGGTTCGGTTCGTATCTCTTTGATAACTGGTGACATTGAGAACATTTTCAAGTGCTGATGGGCCATTTATATATCTTTGTGATAGACCTTTTCAAGATTTTCTGCCCTTTAAATTTTTTTTTTTAATTTTTCTTATATACTGTAGATATGAGCCATTTGTCAAATATGGTCCCAGACATTTCCTCCTTTTTGGCAGCTTGCCTGATTGTCTTTCTGACAGTGTCTTGACGAGCAGAAGTGTGTCCTCTCGGTGAGCCCGGATCATCCTGATCTTTCCCAGCAATCATTGCTTTCTGTGTCCTCCGTCAGAAACCTTGACTCCAAGTCACAGGTCCACTCTGTTGTCCTGGAGAAGCTTTAGGGTTGTAACTTTTCCTTACAGGTCTCTCTGATCTACGTGAAATGAGTGTTTGTGTAGGGTGTGAGGTCAGGGGTCAGGCTTCCTTCTTTCCTCCGTACAGCCGTTTGGCTGTCCCCGCACCATCTGTTCGGAAGTCTTTCCTCCTGGACCTGCCTTCAGGCAGGTCTCTTTTTGGGGTCGCATCTGTCGATGTGGGAATTAGCTCCTGAACAGTACTGAATCTTTCGATTTGTGAACGCGGCATACAACACTGTAAAATCCAAACAGTGGTGAGATTTATCGTAAGACATAGAAATCACTTTGAAAGAATTTGCAGAACTCCTTTGAAGATTATAAAAAGCAGTGAAGGTGGACATACCCCAGTGATCGTGTTTTTATGCCAGGACACACGAGGTAACCCTAATGCTCTCTGTCACACCTTGCCCTGTAACGTGATTTTTAACGCATAGCTAAAATTGCAAGGCAGTTCTTGTGCACCCGAGCCACCACGCGCTCTCTCCCTTCTGCGTCACTGTTGCCCTCATTAGCACCTAGGTTACTGGGAGGTGGTTCTGTACTCTCTGAGCTTCCAGAGAGCTCAGCCTTCAGTGTCAGACACAACAAACAAGCGAGCTGGGGTCTCTGATCTGAGCGACCACAGGGAGCCCGTGGGGGTCCTTGTTTGGGAGGATGCGCACCATGAAGAATGAGGATGAGTGAGAATGGGGTGCATTACCTGGAAGAGAGAATCTGGGGTAGAAAACCGTTAGACTTGGGCTTCTTGAGGGGTGGTCAGCAGGCCAGCATCATCGGCAGCACTTGGGAGTTTGTTAGAAATGCCAATTCTGGGGCCTGACCCAGATCCTCTGCCTCAGAACCTGTTCTAAAAAGATCCCTGAGTCATCCGCATGCCCATCAGGGTCTGAGCAGCACTGCATAGAGAAACCTCAGCCCGCTGGTGCCCGGGGCCACAGAGCACTCGGAGCAGTGGAATTGACCCTGACAGGGGTCCAACTTCCTGCAGGTTCGCTCGTTAGGTTGCCAGAATGGATTTTCAAAGGCATCATTTTGGTTTCCTTGATTCGGGGGGAGAAAATAGTCTTTCAAATGGTCTTTTTAGAGATGCAGTCCTGCATGTGCTGCTTCACGGACGTGGTAGAGAACTTGTCTTCAGGGGACCGTCCAGTCAACCATCTGATGAACCTAGTGGGGACAGACGACCCACGGTCCTGTCTGCCACTCGTGAGGACTGGGGTTGGGGACGCTGTGTTTGCTGTGTGTGCTGTACAGCCTGCTCGTTTAAAATATAAAAAGGAAGAGCAGAGGACGGGTTTTATTTTGTATTGTTATAATGTTTATGCAGTAACTAAAGGGAAATAAACCTATTAGAGCCTACTGCCCTCACACAGTAGCTGCATTTTTCTGTGTTGTTTTTTTTTAACCAACGTTGTCCACCAACACAGAGTTTTCACATAGTTACAATCATGGCACCAGATTCAGCTTCCCAACTCCTCCGACTGTCTCTCTCCCCGCTGTCTTCCTCTCGCCCTGGGCTCCCCAGCTCTGATCTCCAGTTCATCTTGGGCCTCTTCCTCACTGTCTTTCATCGAAGAGTTTGCAGATTCCTCACTGTGTGCCTGAGCATCAGTTTGGGGTTCCGGCCTCCGCCCTTCCTGGCTTGACCCACCCTTCTCCCCTATCCCCTCCTCCAAATTCGTCTCGGGTTCCCTGTGATCAGCTTGTGGCACCTCTGCCGAGGATGCCCAGGGCCGTCCAGGGCCCTCACCGCCTGCCTTGGGCAGTGGAGTCTGCCCTTTCTTGTCTGGCTCCCCTGTTCGCTGAGGCCCCAGAGCAAATGCGTGCAGGTTGTGCCAGAAGAGGGTCATTGGAGGACAGGCAGGTCTTATGCTGAGGATGCAGAACTCAGCCCTGGAGCCAAGTCCCTGGCTCACCTGTCTTTGAGTCCACCAGGGGATGCTTTAGCTCAGGCTGTGGCGAACTTTCAACCTCGGGTCAGTTAACTCATTTCCCTGAGTTCTGTTGCTTAAGGAATTTGTAAAGAAAATAACAGATGTTTTCAAAGGGAAATAATTTTTAAATTTCAAACCGAGCAAAGGGACTTAAAGCAGAAATTCTGTGTAACTTGGTAAGAGAGTTTGCGGAGAAAGCATGTCAGCCGAGACGTTCACACAGACAGCCTCAGTGTGAGAGCCCACACTCCACCTTGTGCTGGTTCCCGGAGACCGCTTTGAGGATGCAGTTGGTGCTGGACAAAAGATTATAAAGTATATTCTCCGACGAAAAGGACCAAGTTCCTGTCTAACACCAGGTGTGAGTTTGAGAGGCAAAGGTGGGCATTCGCTCGGGAAAGTCGGCCTTTCCTCTTCAGACCTTCGAACTCACCACCTGTTGGCCTGTATCCACTGCTTGCTTCTCACACTCCCCCCACAGAGCGAAAGGGGTGAGTTGGAAGAAGGGAGAAGGAAGCAGAAGGAAGCCGTTAGAAAGGAAGCTTCTAGAGTAAAACTGTTCCAGACCACGAGTGGCTGCAGATAGAATGACCCTGCCTACCTTCCGCCCAGGACAGTCTCTGTTTAAGCTGATGCCCTGCCATGATTATTAATATTTGCCCCCTTTCTCTCTCAAACGTCTTGTTTGGGTGATAAATTACATGGGCACCCTATGGAAAGTAAAATACTGGTAAAATGTGGGGGGCCAGACACTGTACCAAATGCTTTGTGCTATCCTGACCAAACATCTGACAGGTGTCTGCGGCTGCCCCTTGGCAGGCCAAAAAAGATGCCCAGGAAGACTTGAGTGAGTAGACGGAGGTGCTGAGCAGAGCAAGGTCTGTGAGACTCCCACAGCGGGCTCAGTCCTCCCAGCCCGCCACACTGAGGGTCCAGCGGGCGCAGTGAAGGCGTCCTTCATGTGGCAGGAACAGTGCAAGGGAGGATGGAGCCGGGTAAAGGTGACGTCTGCTGCAGAGTGCACAGTGAATGCAGAGGGGAGCTGTGCTTAGATCACAAGCACAGCCTTCGAGTGCTGCGTACTCAAATGGGGCTCCTGGTGGAAAGAGGAGAACCCCGCAGGCCTCAGGTGGGGCCCGGGGGCCTGTCTTTGTAACAAGCTCCCGGGACCGCAGTACTGCAGGTCTGTCACATTCAACTTCGGGCAGCAAGGTGACAGTCACTGATAGGCTCCCTCTGTGTGTCCCAGGTCACCACATACGCGATGCCCTGGTTTGAGAGGACGGGGAGAAATGGTGGCCTGTGGACACTGGAGTGGAAGGGAGGGACCATACAGAGAGCTGGTTTAGGGGAAATGGCTTCTTAAGTCTGGGTGTTTTAAAAGCAAGCATCATGTTTTGTAGCTGATACATACGGATCATTTTGAAAAGTCTCCTCTTAGCTTGGGGGAAGGGTGGACGTGGAGGGCAGGTTGGTTGTGGTGGTGAACCGAGGCCCTGACACGGACAGGCAGCCAGATGAGGACCGGGATGGATGACACAGCAGCACAGCTCTTAAAAAAACCTCCCGGGGAGGCGTCCCTCCCACAGGCTGGCTGTGCCCGCTGGGCTGAGGCTGGGTGCCTGTGGACAGGGGCCGTGCTGCGGGAGGCACTGGCCAGCATTCCTGCGTGCCAGCATTGTGCCCCGCTCTGCCCACCTGGGACCCTGTCATGGCAGGCAGGTGGTCCCAGGTGGGCCTGCTCCCAGCACAGGGTTACTTCCGTCCCATGGGGAACAGCAGGGCAGGTGCTGCAGCCTGCCTGCCAGGGCTGGGATCCGGGCTGCCCCTCCTTTCTGAGGGTCGTGGGGGAGAGAGACTGGTGCAGAGAGGACATTGGTGAGGGGCAGTTGGAAGAGCTGGCCTTTGTTGCTGGAGCTATGGGTGGCCCCAGACATAGGGCCTTGGTCCTGGCAGCACCCTTAATGCGAGGGGACCAGGCAGCTGACGCATTCAGGGATGCTCACAGCCGGCAGGACAGCTCTCAGGCCCTGGAAGGGCAGAGCTGGCGACCCAAGATTCTGAATGGGGCTTCTATGGGGCGTAAGGCCACGTCTGAGACGGCTGCTCGTGTTTTGGTCTTTCAGACACTGGGGAGTGTTTCGTCCCTCTAGGCCTCCCGTTGCAGGAGGGAGGGAGGCGTGGGGCCTGATGCATGTATGTGCTCCTGATGGATTGCCCTAGTCAGGGCAGGTCTCCCTAGGCATGGTGTGTGGGCTGTGGGCCGTACCTCCAGCAGCCCCACGACTCCCCTTCCACTGCCAACGCTGACCCCTTTTCTCTGTGATCGGCGGCTCCAGACACGCCCGGAGCACCTGGTGTTGCTGCCCGGGGTGTATGTGTTCAGTGTTTGAAGGTTATCCCATCCCTCTGTGGAAAACACTGCTGTGTCAGGGTGCTGTCCAGGGGCCTCGTGGAGCCCATGGGTCTTTGCTCGCAGGACCGCGGGGCTTCGCATTGGGCTGCAAAACCAGGACTTGAGCAAGCAGCTGGAGAGAGTCCAGGACTAGAGTGTTTTTGGGTTTGGGGGTGGAGAGCAGAGGGAGGGAGCGGGAGGGGCAGGAGGGCAGCGCCACAAGCCAGCAGGCGCAGCTTTGGCTCTGCTGTCGGCAGGCGGCGTGGACCTCAGTCCTGCCTCAGGGCCACCGGGCCACCATTGCTGGAGACTGGAGGGCGCTGCCTCGCAACCCTGACTTACCGGCACCGCACCGGCTGTTCCGTGTAACTGCTGTGCTGCCTTTTCCCTGGGAGGCGAGTCTCCTCCCCGCCGTCCCCTCCCGCTCCTCCCCGTGCTGTGAGGGATGATGCCGCTCGCTCTGCTGCACGGCTCAGCCGGCTGATGTCACTGGCAGCGGGAAGCATCAGCAGCCTGATCACATGCTGGCCAGTCTGTAATGCGGACGGGATGGGGTGTGTGCCTGGGGAGGGGGCTGCATGGCTGCTGCTCTCACTCTAACACCCCCAAAAGTGCAGAGGCGGCCGCTGCAGCATCCCGCCTGCTTGGATGTATGGTCCCTAAGCCTGGGGAAACTATTATTAATAATATTTATTGTTGATAACACTGGGGCAAACAGCCCTTAACTCTGGGGTTTTGCTGTCCTCCTGTCCGAAACAGACTTCCCGGACTCGGAAGAAACAGTCGCAAGCAGGATGCTTTTCCCCACCTCTGCGCAAGATTCTCCCCGGGGCCTCCCAGATGCAAATGACCTGTGCCTTGGCCTGCAGTCGCTCAGTCTCACGGGCTGGGACCGACCCTGGAGCACCCAGGACTCAGATTCCTCAGCCCAGAGCAGCGCGCAGTCGGGTGAGTGCCAGAGAACGAGTCGGCGGGGGGAGGGGGCGCCCAGCGGCCAGCGCAGATATCCACAGCAACAGTTGTTCCGCTCCCCTCTGCATCCCCCACCCCTCCCCACCTACAACATGGAGCTGTTTTGCAAGAGATGGAAATGCTGGCCGTGAGTGTGCAGGACAGATGGTGGCTCGGAAGGGCAAGCACTGCTTCTCCGCTTTCCCTGACAAATTCCCCAGAGTTGTTAGCCTGCACCTGGGGTGGCCCTGAGAAAGGTCCCTAAGGTGACAGCCCGAGGCAGAAAAGATCCGGATAAACCCTCTGGTGCCCAGGCCTGTCTTAGAGATGATGAAGCAAAACACTTTTGGGTGGGGGAGGGGACTTCAGGGGCTGCTTACTGGATGTCCAGATTCCGTTTCTCAGTGGCCTTATGGCTAGGGAGCTCTCGTGCAGGAAGGGTGGTCCCTGAGTCGTGGCAAGTGAGCTGGGTAATCCTGGGTGATCAGAATTGGCTTAACACAGGTTGAGAGCATTGATCCTGGAAGGGGGGTGGGCAGGGCGAGCAGGGTGGAGTGGCTCTCGGCTACAGAGGCCCTTTTTCCTTTCTTTGTGTTAAGGGTGACCCAGTGGATGAAGGGAGGGCCACTCCTCTTCAGGAGTGATCCTCACCCAGAGGGATTTGATGGGGACAAATTGAAGGGGCCTTGGCCCCCTTGATCGCCCTCTGCTCAGACCTTCCCTCTGGTGGTACAAGGGGGGTAGTCACGTGCAGGGCTTGGAGTATTCGGGAGGAAATGGGAGGAACTTAGGAATACTGTAGGTGTACTTAAAATCTGCATATTTGGCTGTATGCGAGTTGTGCCTTAATAACGATGTCGGCAGCAGCTACTTCAGGAGGACCGGTGGGGGTGGGGGGCAGCCATTTGCTGTTGCTGCCGAAGGAGTCACTGAGCAGCCGCCACCATTCCTGCTGCCCGGCTCCAGGCTCCGGCCCTGGCGGCAGCCAGGTACTGCCATGTTGATTCCTCTGGCCTCCACCCTCATTGGTGCAGGTCTTTTTTTAGAATACTTTGCAGAACCTGGGACTGTTGTGTCTGCTGACATTTTAATGCCCATTTATTTCAGTAAAATCCCATTGGATTGGGGGTCGGGTTTGGGGTTTTTAAACTTGGTTGCAGGTGGGGAGCTTTGCTGTAACCACCTCTGTGTGGGAGCCCTGGCCTTCCGCTGCCTCGGGCTCTCCCCAGTAGGGAGGTACAGGCCCCAGGGCAGCGTGGTGTCAGTGGTGGCCTGGGCCTGCAGATCTATCTCAGCTGGAGGCCGTGGTGGCTTCATTTGGGTGTACTCTGAAGCCAGCCTGCGTGGCCTGCACAGCTGACCTGGGCTCAGTCCCGCTGTGCCTGAGCCGCAGAAAGGAGCTCCCCTGGGAAACGGGCCTGTCTGTGGTGGCCAGTGTCGGGCCAGGCCCCGTCTTTGACAGGTGTCAGGTTGGGGTGTGGCCCTCCTCTGGCTCTGGTTTGCCTTTGCTGCAAGGGCCTTCCCGAGAGGTAATCAGCGCACAGACGTGCAGGAGGGCCCGTCTGGGGGCTGGGAGAGCTTGGCCTGAAAGTTGCTGTGAAATTAGGCTGTAAAAATAGCTTGGGATATTACTCAGCAATAAAAAAAGAGTGAAACCCTGCCATTTGCAACCACATGGACGGACTCGGAGCGTATTATGCTCAGTGAACTCAGTCAGGCAGAGAAAGACGAGTACCATATGATCCCTCTTGTAGGTGCACGCTAAAACACAACACAAACAAAACAGACTCAGGCACAGAGAGCAAATGGACGGTTATGGGGCGGGGGTGGAGGAGTGGGTGGGAAAGGTAAGAGGCCTGAGAGGCATAGACTTCCTGTTGTGGAATCGGTCACAGGGGCGTTGTGCACGGCCTGGAGGGCAGTCTGTGTTGCTGTCACAACTGGGTGTGGAGACACATGGGTCCTAGGCTCACCAGGGTGATCGCGTTGTAAGGTATGTAAACGTCGAACCACTGTGTTGTACACTTGAAACTGAAGTATTGCATGTCAGCTACACTTTATTTAAAAAAAAAAAAATAGTTTGGGTCCAGCCTTAATTTCCCCAGTTTTGCCACCCCGAGAAGCCTGTGCTTGGAGCTGTCTCTGAAATGGGGGTGGGCTTCCTTTCCCACCTTCCATCTCAGGCTCTTGAGTGAAAATGTTGGTGGGCTCTGTGCACAAGGGAGGGACTGCGGTGTGACCCTTGCATTCAGAGGGGCCAGGGGGTGGCCCTGGCAGCGTGGCCTGGCTACAGGCAGGGCCGGTGTGGCCACGTCCTTCTCTCTGAGGGGTGGAGACACACCATCCTCAGTCCCCATGTTGTCCTTGGATTTCGGAGCTGTGGCAAGGGCCGTGTCCTCGTTTCCTGCGTCCTGGCCTTCTTGGAAAGCCCACGCAAGCACCGCCTCCTGCAGTGGGGCGCAGCCCTCCCACCCCCGGCTGCAGCAGGCGCCCTTGCCAGCTGTGCGGGAACATGCAGCCCACACTCCAGGGCCCACCCTGCCTCTCTGTGTGAGGCCCAGCTAGCTCCGTCTCTCCAGGGTGGCTCTGGGCAGTCTGGGTCGTCCTTGCAGGCAGCCTGGCACCCTGTATGTGGCCTTTGCGTGGACGGAGTCCTCGGGCTCTGCCCAGTGACATGCCCAGGCAGCTGTGGCTTCCCCTTCGACCATCTGCTGCCACTCCGTGTCCGGCACTGCGCAGGGCAGCACGTCGGGAGAGAGCACCGTTCTTGACTGAGACTCTGGACTAAATTCACTCACAAACACTTGGTGTGCTAGGCACTGGAAATAACTGCAACACATAAAACTGCCGCCCTTAAACCCCTGTCCACTGAGGGAGACAATGAGGAAGCGTACCGAGTGCAGTGTGGGGGTTTGTGCGGTGGGTGGTTTGCATTGGGGAGACCTTTTGTTCAGCGCTCTGCAGGAGACGGGTGTGTAGGGCCTGTCCCGGGATGGGTCCTCCTGCTGCGTGGATTTCGTGGGCCTCACAGGCTGCAGCGCAGGAAGACCCTGAGGTGGAATCTGCACTGGAGGCTGTGGTTGCAGGGCCAGTGCTGGTTTGGATGTGGCACTTTGTGCAGGGGCCCCTTCCTTCTAGACGGTGCCTACCCCATGACTGCCGGCCTCATTGTCCTGGAGTGGGGGTACCATGGCCAAACACCAGCACTATCGAGTGCTTCCTGTGCTGAGTACATCACATGACTGTAAGGCTTCTCAGTCCTGGGAGACGGGTGCTGATGCTGGTCCCGTCCTGAGGGTGAGGAAGCAGGCTCCCAAAGCAGCCCCACTGCCTGATTCTGGCCCAGGTCTCACTGGTTCCGAACCTATTCAGCTTTCTGTTACACCTGTGTTCCTATTCTCACAGCCCTAACGGTGGGGCAAGAACACAGGGTAGGGGACCTCCGTGGATGACTCTGGGGCTCCTTAGCCAGAGGTGATGGTTGCCAAGGTCCCTCAGGGCCAGGGCCTGCGCCCGGCAGGTCTCAGCTCATCCACTGCCACCCTGGGAATGGTCTCCCGGCCTCCCAGGGACTCTGGCATGTGGCAGAACTCGGCAGGAAGTGGAACCGGGACTCCTAGGGATGCCTGGTATAGAACCCGGGGGCAGACCAGATGCCAGGCTTGGGACCCCAGAGGATGTGTCCGTTTCCTCCACTCCCGGGAGCAGGTCCTGGGCGTAGCCTGCTCGCTGCGTCTAGGCTCCGCCCTGACTGCTGAGCAGGGGGTACTGGGTCCCTGTGTGGTGCCCCACTGGCTGCAGGCTGGATGGCCCGGGCCCAGAGGGGCAGGCGTGCTCTGTATTTTGCTTCTGCAGCTGCTGTGCTTCCAAAAAACCTTTCCAAGGCAGCGTCCAAAATAGGGTTCCTCCCCTGTGTGTCATGGACGTCCGGGCCCAAGGTTTCCTGCAAGTCTACCCTGGCTGTCCAGCTCTCCGCCACCATATTCCAGCACACAGCACGGAGCCCAGTCGTGGCTGTCGGATACGTAGTCAGGGAGTGAGTGACGGGTGCTGACCACCCTGCCAGTCCCGGGGGTCTGAACCGCAGGCTTCCGACAAGGTTGCTCCGCTTCTCCTGCCCCTGCTCGTGTTTATCTGCTGGATGGGCAGGTTCTGCAGGGTCAGCGACTCCACATCCCCACGGCTGCCAGGGCCTGGCGGCCAGCTCGCAGGAAGTTGTGGCGTGCACTGGAGCTAGAGTCCTTGTGGTGGTGTCAGGTAGTCAGTCTGTGGAGGAGTTGCTCTCTGCACAGAGAGAGAGGAGGGGCTCCTGGGAAGCCTGTGACAGTGGGGTCCCTCCCAGGTGAGGTGGGTGGCTGTGGGACATGTCGCTTCTTCTGTAAGGGAAACTTCCAGGGGTCGGGGTGAGGAGAAAGGCAGCGTCAGGGCCCACCCTGGACCTATGGGATCCATAATTGGGGCAGGGGGACAAGACCGAGGAGCTCACCCGGAGCTGCAGGCTGGGTCCGGAATGAGTGCCACCTTCCCTCTTCAACCTTTGTGCCTTCAGGACGATTTTGGACCCACAGCCTAGAACCAAGGGTCGGGGGAGGGAGGAAAGGCTCCAGGGACAAGGCCTTCTGTCTCAGGGCAGGACTCCCAGCTCTGTCTGCGTTTCTCCCACAACTTCTGTTATGTGACAGGCGTCTGACTGTGTGTCTGGGGCCCCGCCTCCTGAGGTGAGCTTAGGCTCTGAATGTGGTCCATGCAGTCCTCTGTCCGGCACAAAGCTCTCACTGCCATCGCTGCTGCCGCCACCATCAGACTCTGGGTGCTATTGTCCTCTTGGGCAAGGCTTCAGAAAATTCCAGCAGTGACTCAGCTGTGAAGCCCATAGGAGCTGGCATAGAAGGGTGACAGTGGAGAAAGCTAACAATCGGTCTAAAAATATGACTGCTGATTTGGTCTCTTGCACCCGCTGAGGGAGCACTAATGAGTGGAGCCCTCTGCCAGGCCCTCTCTCCCGTGACTTCCCTAAGAGCCGATGGTGGCCGGTGGCGATCCCAGCCAGCCCGTGAGTGGGCACAGGCACCTCTGCTCCAGAGAGACCCTGCTGTGCTTCCTAGTCACTTTCAAATGCTTTCAAGGGAAGGAGTGGGTCACTGTGCACTTGGCCAGCAGGGCGGGGGGCACTTGGTGAACCTCTAACTTTCTGTCTGTGACCCCTGAGCTGTGCAGGCCAGGACAGGAGCCAAGCAGGGGTGACTGTGGGACCCGAGCCTTGACGGAGTGGGCTCCATGCCCCGTGCCCGGGAGCAGAGTGTGAGACAGTCACTGGCCTGCAGAATGGGGACCTGTCGTTTCCAGAGGATTTTAGGTTCCATGACTTACTGAGAGTGCCTCTCCCGTCCGGTCCCTCCTTCCAGTTAGGGGGAAGGGACCTGCCGAGGACCGGCCGCTTTGTGTCTTCCCTCCTGACTCACAGCTTGTGCGAGTCAGTGCTGCCCGCTCAGCACACGTCCAACAGGGGTGGGGCGGCCCCGTGGGCTGAGCTGGGAGCAAGGTGGGTTCTGTCTCCTGAAAGGGGGCCCCTGCCTGGGACCCCACTGTCTCCGCGGCTTTCCCTCCCTTTGGCCAGTGGATACTCAGAGCACTGCCTGGCCAGGCCCTGTGTGCCAGCGGCCTGCAGTGGGACAGTCACGTCACTGTAGGGCACTGACCACGGGTGACAGTTTCCAGAAACTCAGCTTCTTCTGCAGTTGAAGGAGCTGTCAAACCACCTGGGAAACCCCAGGTGTCTGGAAACTGGTTTCTTGTCTTCCCTGTATTTCCTAGTCACACTCCTGCCATATTCTTGGCTCCTTCCAGTTTCATCTTTGCAGGACACGCATGCACGGCGGTGCTGACGTGGCCCAGGTGTGTTGATTCCAGGCACCCTACTCTTAAACGCTAGCCAAATGGCATTGCTCCCTCCAGGCCGTCACCTCCAGCCCGCTCCCCCGTTGCCCTGTGTGGTCGGCAGAGCTCAGGGAGGCCCTGCTCCCGCCCCCTGAGCCTGCATGGAGAGGTGATGTTGGCTGGGAGGGCCCCAGCGGGTTCTGGGGAGGGTTGTGCAGGGAGGGTGACTCTGCAGCCTGCATCTGCACGCGTTCAGTCCTCCTCGAAGGAAGTCTCTGAGACCAGGGGCCGGGCCGTGACTGGGCGGCTCTCAGTCTCTGTGCTGGTGGTAGGCAGGCAGGGGTCAGCTGAGGGCTTTTCCCCAGTTCTGAGTTGCATGGAAGTCAGCATGGCGTCCTCAGACTGGGGAGCTGTGATGGGAAGGGTGTGGCCTCAGTGAGCATTCTGGCTCTAAGGCCTAGGGGACAGTCCTTTTCGGTACGTCCAGCAAACACGGTCTCCACTTTATGGTAAGTGTGGAGCCAGGTGCTGTCGGATGGGGTGTGGGGATGGATGCCGAGCGTGCGCTTGGTCGAGCAGGCAGAACCACATGTGCGTGTGCCTGCAGATGCCTGTATGGACATCTTTGAACAGCTCGTTTAGAAGGAGATGACTTCTTCTTCCAGACGGAGACTCCAAAGCTACTCAGGTGCCATTTTTTTCCTCTGGGGAGTCTAGCCCCTCTCACTTATGCTCTGCTGAGATCAATTGCCTCAAAAAAGGCAGAGAGAATCAAATGGGAATTGACGAGTTTTCTTTCCTGTCATTAAAAAAAAAAAAGTTTTCTGGGAAATAATTTCGAACTTACGGAATCTACAGATAGGAAACAAAACTCACGCAGAGGATTCTGGTATTCCCCATGACCTGATCACCCGTTGCGGACTTGCCCCTCCCCACTCACACGTTCCCTCTGCAGGGTGGGGCTGGGGCAGGTTTGCAGTTGTGAGCACGCAGAACAGTTTATTCCTGTGTCGTTGTTCATTGATCAGTGTCCTGTTTTCCATACAAATCCCTGTAAACCACCTTTGCCCCACCCTGCATGTGTCTGTATGTGCAACTCCTGAACCAGTAAGAATGAAGGTATTCTCGCCCTGATACACAGCAAAGCAGCTGTCTGCCTCTCTCCCTCTCATCTGCCCCCCAGCCCTGCCCAGTGCTTTCAGAGTTCCCACATGGGTCCCTTTCCTCCTCCTGGGAAGTAGTTGCCTTTGTGCCATCTGAGCTGTGCTTAAATAACCTACGATTTCTAAGTCAAGGGAAATAACTGGACGTGAAAGGATTTTTGGGGGTGGTAAAGGGGACCGATAAGGAGCATGAAGCAGCAAGGCTCGGGATTTTCTCGCTCAGTGCTTCTCAAACTGTAATGTGCACGCAGGTCTCCTGGGGATCTGTGAAAATGCAGGTTCTGATTGAGTAGGTCTGGAGCGGGGCCCACGATGCATCTTCAGTGAGTTCCCACAGTGGCCAGGCCTGGGGAAGTGTTCAGCCCCGGATGATGGAGTTCCCAAGGCACGGACCTCGGGGAGCTGAGAGAGCTTCTGTAGATGACAGTCAAGGACGTGAAGACGAGGCGAGGTAGAATTTGGGTATTTAAAAAAAACAAGATGCTAATGAAGGCGCAAGGCTTGGAATTGGAAAGAATTGGGTCTCACTCTGTCACTCACTGGCTGTTGCTCACGCAAACACTTGCTCTTCGAGCCTTGGGTTCCCTTTGTTGAGATGGGGTAATCACACCCCCTTGTTCGGGTTCTGGGAAGGGTACTTACCGGAGGGCAGCTGACAGTGTCAGGCACGTTCCGAGTGTGCGGCGCCTGGGAGCTGCTGTCGGTGGAGGCAGGAGCGCGATGGGACGTGGGGCACAGGAGAGCCCACCGCCAACTGTGCACTGCGAGCACACAAGGACGTGGAGGTCATCAGTGGCCGGCGTGGGCCGTCCTGCCTTTTTCTTCTTGGACAGGCCTATTGTTAGACTGGAAGGTGTGGTAGAGACCGTTCCTGGCTCTGGTGCAGGAATCTGACAGAGCTTTAAGATTTCTGTGTGGACATGACAAACATACATGAAAATTTCAGGTGGTTTGATGGATTTGCGGCTGGTAGAGCAAATGTCCCAGCAGAGGGAACACGGATTGGTGACTGAGAAAAGGGGTCCGCAGTGGCACCCATGTTGCTTTTTGACTCTTTCAGGTGCACTTTCTTTCTTTCTTTCTTTTTTTTTTTTTTAAACTTTGGGCGAAGGTGTGGCTCCAGCCCATGCTGATGGTCCGCAAGCCCTTTGGGCCGCTGAGGGTGGGTGGGTGCGCCTGCCGCTCTGTGCTGGGTTTCCCCGATGACTCTGGAAGGTTAGCACACTGTCCTTTACTGTGTCTGTCTCTGGTGAGTGCTCCTCCGGCCTCTCAGGTCGCCACTTTGTTGAGCGGAGGCCGTGCATTCTCCCCAGTCCTCCTCCTCTGAGGGTCTGTGTCTGTTCTTGTGCATTTGTGGTGGGCTCCTTTATGCCCATGTGGGCGAACTGTCCAGTAGGTCAGAGTCCACACAATCGCCTTCAGCCACCTGAGTCCCGCACCCTGGGTCTCCCTCCTGTCTGTCCTGTCTGTCCTGTCTGCCCCCTACGTTCCTCTTGCACCCAGCAGCCACCGGGAATGGCCGGTTTTCCTTTTGCTTCCAGCGTGTTGACACTCCCTGTCTTTCCCTGATAACACACAGCCCGTCCTTCACCTGTCCTGGGCTCCGCTTCAGTCTTCCTTGACGTTTCACTCACACACACACACACACACACATACACACACACACCGCCTGCGTGCCGAGTGCCCCGCCCCAGGCGGTGCAGTGGAACAGTTGTGTTCCCCCAAGAGACCACGGCAGAGCAGAGACGTGCAGGCTCCCCTGAGCACACGGTCCACTGCGGGGGTCAGGCTGAGGCTTCATCCCAGGTTTGTCTGAAGCCAGAGCGGCCCAACCAGAATGTCACTCTGCTTCCATCCCGAGGAGTCGAGGTCTGGCGAGGTCTGGGGGGCATTGCTTAAAGGGACTCTCAGAGGAGAGGTGCGTGTGTGCTGTGCCAGACCTCGGGGGTGCGGTGCGAAGTCCTCTGTGTTAGCTGTGCAGGGTGAGAACGGTGGGGATTCTGATGAACACATCAGCCGGCAGGAGGGAAGGAGTGTGGTTTGTGCCGAAGATGTCTCCAGATGCTAATAGCAGCTGTGACCGGGTCGCTGGTGGCACAGGCTCCCACGTGCTGGCACGGACCCTGCAGCCTGGTGGCAGGGAGGAGGAGACCTGCCTTCGAGGCAGCAGGGCCTCTAGTCTGTCCTCAGAGAGCTATCCTGGAACTGCCCCTCATGGCCCCAGATGGCTGGTGCCGGTGCCAGGGGTGCGTCTGTGCATTGGGCTCGGACCGGGGTCCGGGGTGGTTCAGGCCGTGCCCAGCCCTCCTGTCGGGTGGCAGCAGGAGGGGAGGGAGGGCCGAGGGCTGGGAAGAAATGAGAGGGGTCATGAGACTTTCCTCTTCTTTTCCTCCCTAGTGCTGAGCATGCTCCACAGCCCGCTGGGCAGCGTCCTGGGGAAGTCCCCCTTGGGCTTCCTGCCGCTGGACCCCCTGGGAGCTGACGTGGTGGACAAGTTCCCAGCACCCTCCGTCAGGAGCTCCCGCCTGGACACGCGGCCCATCCTGGACTCCCGTTCCAGTAGCCCCTCTGACTCAGACACCAGTGGCTTCAGCTCTGGATCAGACCACCTTTCTGACTTGATTGTATGTAGCCTGTCGGGCGTGAGCCATGAGCGCGTGTCGCTTGAACACGGGCTGGGAGGGCGGAGGACACCGTGGGCACAGACAGAGCTTTTCGTCTCAACAGAACAGGGGGTGCGTCGTGTGCCCACGAGCAATGGGAGCGGTTTTCCGAGTTCTCCCAGGAGCTGTTGCTGGCTGACCGTTGTCCCAGGGTGGACATGGGAGTCCTCGCAGTGCTCTTTCCTGACGGACACGGGGTTTTCTTTCGTCTTTAAGCAGTGTCGTTTGTGTACTTTTATGTGTGAGACCTCGACGTTTTTAAGTGGTTTAAAAACCCCACGTTAGCGCACAGGTTGGCGCACCCCGGGTGTCACATTGTTTTACAGACTGAGCCAAGGCCCTCCACCAGCAAAGGGACGTTGACTTGCTTTCTTGGGAGACTCGCTTTGTCCTGGCGGTCTAGAGCCAGACCCACGGGATCTGCAGGCCTGCCTGTCATTAGCAGGGCCGGGATTCAAGGCTAGATCTGGCTGGCTCTGGCTCCCCAGTCCCGTCCGCTGGCCCACGCCAGCTCTCAGCCGGGGGCCACTGAGGCTCTGGGAGTTGCTGCCTCAGAGTTCATCTGCACGCACACTCCTCACTCCTCACGCACAGCCCCGGGCGGAGCTGGCAAGGGGTTAGAGCAGATGCGGGAAGGGGCTACCAGGAGAAGGCAGGCAGAGAAGGTTGTGAGGAACCGTCAGGTGCCGCCTCCTCCCGGCCTTGCTCCTCCCAGCCCCCTGAGCGCACTGTTCTGTGTCCAGGACTGGCAACCGTGGTGATGGTGACAGTGTCCCTTTCCTAGCACGACCCATAGCACCTGCCTCGTCGCTGTCAGCTGACCCGGGGAGTGAGCAGGCTGTAGAGCACCCCCCCCCGCCCTGGCTCAGGCTGCTCCCACAGTGGTCCCCAGAAGGGGCGCAGTCCCCTTCCCCGTGAGTGGGGGGAGACGAGGTGCTCCTGCTTACATCCCATGTGATGGGGCTCAGTCCTGGAAACGGGCCTCGGGAAGCTTTCTTGTTTCGGGAGTTTGTGTAAAGAGCTTTCTCAGATAGCCTCACCCCAAGGGGGAACGGGTAAGGGGTTTGGACAGGCGGCCCACAAGACAAGGAACTAGAGGCAGTGTTTAAACTTTGGTTCTGTTGAGCAATTATTTTACGTTTTTTTTTTTTCTTTTTTGATGATATGATGTCATCTTACCCACTTAAATCAGTGCAATTTAAAGCCTGGGCACAGCTTGTAGTGAAACACTCTGACACCGCTCTGATAGAACCCCTCTCACACCGCCCCCCCCCCCCGCCACACACACAGAAGGCATTTCGACATTGCAGACCTAGGAATCTGACCAAAGAAAACACAAAATATGAAGAAGCTACATTTTAGAGTGTTTATAACCCTGAAAAGTCAGCGAGTATCTAAATGTTCAGCAATACAGGAATAGTTCAGGGAGATGTAGCTTGTTCCCGAAATAGATGATCATAAATTAATTAACGTTATGAAGACTGTTGGGCAGAGTGGGGGAAAAAGAAATGTTGACTTGGGGAGAAAAGCCTTTATTTAAATTATAGCAGGACAAGTAATTTTAAAAATGCTAAGGAGGAAAGTCTGAAAGAAAATATATCGAATGCGTGATGGTATTTTTCATAGCGTGATCGTCACTGTTACTATAAAACTGTCCTTTAAAACCCATGTCTTCCTTCTTCCTCTCCTAGTCAAGCCTCCGCATCTCCCCCCCGCTGCCCTTCCTGTCCCTGACAGGGGGTGGCCCCAGAGAGTCTTTAAAGATGGGGGTTGGGTCCCGGATGGACCAAGAGCAAGCCGCTCTCGCCGCAGTCACTCCTTCCCCAACCAGCTCATCCAAGAGATGGCCCGGGGCTTCCGTGTGGCCATCCTGGGACCTCCTGGAAGCCCCCAAAGACCCCTTCAGCATTGAGAGAGAGGCCAGGCTGCACCGGCAGGCTGCAGGTGAGTGGGCGGTGAGCAGTGGGCAGGCTGGGGTGCGAGGTCTCCTTCTGGGCGCGGGGTGAGCAGCCTTGGGTCACAGACGGGGAGCTGTCTGTGAAGAGGACTAGGTTTGTGGTGAGGTCTCTGGGTCTGTGAAGCCGCTCTGTTCTGTGGCGTGAGCGCTAACGGGGACAAAGTCGGGTTCTGTGAGGCGAGCAGAGGGGAGGGGGCGGAGACCCTGGGGCGCAGGGCTGTGCCCATGAGGATTGGATCCAGCTCAGTCTGGCTCCCTTCTTATCCCCTCACGGATGGACGGGCGTCTTCAAGAGAATCCCAAACGTGACGCTCAGAGTTCCGTCTGCCTTCCCCCTTCTGGCTCAGAGCCGTGTCGGACTCAGCCCTGCTGGAGCTTCCTCCCCGAGGCTTTCTGTGTGGGAGACCCGGGGTGCCCGGTGTGGGCGGCCCCCAAGGGAAGGGATGTCCCCCGGTGTCCTGGTCTCCCAGACTCCTGGGTTCTGTCAGTCACGTGATCTCCAGACTGGCTGTTCATCCTACACCAGTGCTCGGAGGTCAGTGGGCTGGGGAGTCGTCGTTTACTAAGACTCCGGGGGCGCCCTCGACCGCAGTTCTGGGTGCTGGAGTTGGCACCCGGGTTGGTGCTGAGTGTCTCTGTCCCGCGTGCTTCCAGAGCTGGGCCTGCTCTCACCACGCTCCCCCCTCCCCCCGCCCTGAGCGCAGTGGCCCTGTTCACTTAGCGGCCTTGGCAGCCATCTCTGCACTTTCTCCAGTGCCATTGTTTTCCTGTGTGGTGACATGACCGCACCTTTGGACAAGGCCATTACCTCGACTTCTGTTTCTGTTCGCAAGCTATTGCTAATGGTACCCGGTTTCCCGCTGTAGCCGCACACTGGGCCCAGGCTGCCCAGGGCGTGGCTTCCGTGTTGTCGCCCTGAGCGACAAGGACGGGTGTTTCCATGCCCCCTGCCCCAGTGCTGCAGCCGGGAGCACAGCAGGCGAGACCTGCCCCTCACCACGCGGTCAGTCTCTGGTCTGGCACAGCACAGACCGAGTGGGGGCAGGACAAAGGATTGACAGAGGCTGAGTTGGTCACCAAGGGGAGAGAGGCCTCTGGAAATGATCAGGGCCAGACAGAGGAGCAGCCCCACTCCCCACAGCAGCCGGGGCTTCTTCGCAGGGTGTCTGAGTCAGGGTCAGAAGAGTCTCACGGTGGGTCCCACCCAGCTTGTCCTCGGTGGCGACAGGGTGCTGAGGGGCTGAGGGGAAGCCCTTACTGTACGGAAGGTCCAGTGCCGGCTTGACACCGCACAAATGGCTCTGGGACAGTGGGCCACAGCCCTGGCTTGGGGACATTTGTGACCCTCTTGTGGAGTTGCCCCTGGTGGGTTTTATTGGCAGTGCACTAACTTCTGTGACTGACGGGTTCAGAGCAGAGACTGGGAAAGGAGAGTCGGTGTTTCCTGCTGGGGCATCGGGAGATGATGCCCTTTCCGACCAGCCGGCCTTTGGGATGACGCTGCAGACGAAGTCAGTCTGTTTGTGTTCAAGTCACTTTAGTGTGCATCAGCTGATGCTCTGAGCATTGACTAGACATAACTGCTTTGCGGTTAGAGAACCAGTTACATGTTCGGAGATAGCTTCCTTGGGGACTGTTTGTGCTCTACCCGTCTCTTGGCGTTCGCGGAGGGGGAACCAGTGAATGAGGAGGGTTGTTGGTCTGGCGGGGCGTAGGTTTCCTTGCCTTGTAGAATGGTCGCGGGCATTCTCCCAGCAGCCGGCTGCGACCTGGCCTGTCCAGTCCTTCCTAGACAACTTCACCCCCCGAAGGGCAGTACCTTTGCCGATTTTCTGACCCCGTTTCTCTCTTCCTCTCTCACACAGCCGTGAATGAAGCTACCTGTACCTGGAGTGGTCAGCTTCCTCCCCGGAACTACAAGAACCCCATCTACTCTTGCAAAGTGTTCCTAGGAGGTGTTCCTTGGGATATTACGGAAGGTGAGCTGCCTGCGCCCTCCCGCTCTAGGCCTTGCAGGGAGTGCCGTCCTTCAGGAGCATGGAGCGTCCTGGGGCGGGTGTGCCGCAGCTCCCGCCGTTCTTGTCCCTCTCTCCGCAGCTGGATTGATTAACACCTTCCGTGTTTTCGGCTCTCTGAGTGTAGAGTGGCCTGGTAAGGACGGCAAGCACCCCCGGTGTCCTCCCAAAGGTAATATGCCCAAAGGTAATACAGACATGGTAGGAGCTCTTTTGTTCCCCCCAGCACCTAATCGCACTGAGGTGTCGCCGCTGCATGCCAGGGCGTGGTTGAGCACTCAGAGCACCCGGATTTCGATCCCTGCCCTACCCTCCCACCGGCACGTCCCTCTGTCTGTTCCCAGCTAACAGTCTGTCTGTCCCAACTTACCTGCAGTTGGAGCTGCCCCGACACCCCTTATGTACTCCCCCCAGACCGATCCCAGTGGCTTTTTTCCTCCAGAAACGAGGCATTTGGAAAGCTTTCCTTCGCCCGTCTTCCCTGCCCAGTTGCGTTGTCACCCGACCTAGTTCTGAGATCCCTCTGGGATTGGCAGGAACGAGGCCCAAGCATCTGATTCCTCAGTGGTCTGAAATGAGATCCCTTCCCTGTAGAAAGAAGCAGGTGCTATTTTCACCCTGCACTGTCTTCGCTGGAAATGTGCCGAGGAACTGGACCAGTGGTCTAACTAGGCTTTTAGAGCAGCGCGCTCCACACCCCCCAGGCGGCCCGCAGACCTGCCCTCCCTCCAGCCAGGAAGCCTGGCTTGCCTGACCCTCATGGCATCCCGCATGGAGAGCCGTGTGCTCCAACGGGCCCGTGTCCTGCCAGTCCCCTCCCCGCTCAGCTGGGAGATAGTCGCGTCTCCCTCCCCTGGCCTGGGCGGCAGGCTGAGCAGGGGCTCCGTTCAGCAGGACTCCTCAGGGTAGGACAGGACCATGTCTACACGCAAGGTCGTTTCTCTAGGGGAGACCCTCCCAGCTGCAGAACTAAGGCCGAGGAGCAGCCAGCGAGGGGTTCTGACGCCGTTTGTCCTGTCCTTGGGAACAGGGTACGTGTATCTGGTCTTCGAGCAGGAGAAGGCCGTCCGGGCTTTGCTGCAGGCCTGCTCCCACGACCCGCTGAGCCCGGACGGCCTGAGCGAGTACTATTTCAAGATGGCCAGCCGCAGGATGCGCTGCAAGGAGGTGAGTCAGCACCGCGTCCTCCCTGCGCCGCAGGCTTCCTCGGGCGGGGGCAGGGCGCTCGCAGCCTGCACACGGGTGTTGCCGCCAAGGCAAGAAGGCCGCTCCTCCTGCTGCATGGCAAACACAACACATATTTGTGATCACGTTAAGAGACAAAAAACAAGCAGTCTTTGGGCCTTAATGGTGTGCGCGCTCCTGCCCAAGGAAGTTGCTGTGTCACGGCCAGCTTCCGATCTGTGGGGGCAGCTCTGATCCAGGCCCGCCGGTGGTTGCTGCCTCCCTCCCAGTCAGGTTCGCCGGCTCCGGGCCTCTCCTGCCGCTGGCGGCCTGTGCGCCCCTCACACGCCAGGTCTCCAGCCTGCCTTCCCTGCCTGGAACCTCACGCGTGTTTCTGGGTGCCATCCAGGACGCACTCCACCTGTCTGGGAGGAGCTAGAGGACCTCCTCACCCAGCGCACTGCCCGTGGCTCCCGGGGACAGTGCTGGGGACACGGGTTTCAAAGGGCAGCACTGGGCCCTGCACTGCAGACTCCTGCAGGTCATGAGGGCCCACGTCCCTTGATGGAGGCTGTTCAGCTTAGTTAGGAACCGGCGTTTCTTCACAGTTCCGGTTCCAGAGTGCATCACTCTTGTGACATTGGACTAGACGTGTAATGTCGCTGAAACCTCATTTCCTTGTCTGTAAAACAGAGTCGATAGGCACATTTCAGTAAAAAGACGAAAACTGTTCCCAGGGGTCATGGGGAAGGGACGGGTGAGTGCGTGTGGCACCTACTCTGTGTGACACTGCAGCAGTGAGTACATGAGTCAAAACCCACGAACCTCGCCACGCTGAACCTGCGTGGACAGTGACGTGGCTGTGGAGGCTGGCTGGTCGTAACAAAGGCATCTGTGCTGCCGGAGGCCGGTGGTGGGGAGGCTGCATGTGTGGAGAAGGGGTGGAAGGGGACTCACAGCACTTGAACTTCATTTTGCTGTGAGCCTGAAACCACTCTAGAAAGTAAAGTCTGTTAAAACCTATGGAGTAAGGGGCAGGGATAGAATGTCCGTTTTACTGAGATGGCCACATCCAAATTAAATCATCCATGTGACGGAGCTGGTTCTTTCCTACCTGGGTGTTTCCTGGGGTTCACATTTCATCACAGGAACAGGCCAGGTTCACCCTCTGCTGTTCAGTGTGAGAAGAAGCCTGCAAAGCCTGGTGGCCCTTGGGCGTGGGCCCCAGGGGTGGTACTTCCCATGGAGTGGGAAGAGCAAAATGGGCCTGTTCATCTCCTGGTGAAACTGGCTTCTGTGGTAGCTTCTGTTGGTAGCTTCTGCCTAGGCTGTCTCACCCCAGGGTCCTCTGGGCCTAGAATACATCAGTCCTGATTCCCCCGGGCTGCCCCATCCCCGCTCCCAAGGCCCAGGCTGAGCCTTCAGTCCTGGCTGTTCCATGCCCAGCACCCTAGCCTCCGCCATCTTCCTCTCCTGTCCTCTGGACAACTGTTTCTGTCTTCTTGCTGGTTCCTACGATACTTCATCGGGACAGGACCGCCTCACCTGCCACCTGGGTCTCCGCAGCCCCACTCCACGAACCTGCAGGAGCCCCTGTCTGGGTGCCTGCCAGGGTGACACACCTTTGGGTGGTTTGCAGGTACAAGTGATCCCCTGGGTCTTGGCTGACAGCAACTTTGTCCGGAGCCCATCTCAGAGACTCGACCCCAGCAGGACAGTGTTTGTGGGCGCGCTGCACGGGATGCTCAACGCCGAGGCCCTGGCAGCCATCCTGAACGACCTATTTGGCGGAGTGGTTTACGCTGGGATTGACACAGATAAGCACAAGTATCCCATTGGTGAGTGTGCCACTTCCGTGCGGGGAGGCTTGGTGGCCCCTGGGAGGTGACCCAGGACTGCGGTACTTCCCACGAGAGTGGAGAGGGAGGCTGACCCAGGTCTGCAGATGGATGCGCACCAGCAGCTCAGTGTCTCTCTCCAGGTGAGCCACCAGCATTGCCCCCTGCGGACCCACCCTCCCCCACCTCCCTGGGAGGGAGACACATAGAGGCAGGGGACCTGGCAAGTGAAAGCGAGACAGGAACTCGGGTGGAGAACTCCGAGCCAAACCGTCTAGGTCTAGGGCAGGCAGCACGTCATATTTCGTTACAAGGCTGGGACTTTCTGAACCTGCCTGCTGCTTCTACTAAGAGTTTTGAGAAGTGTCCTTTGTGTAGGTCAGGCTAAAGGAGGGCCCTGGGTGACTCAGGCAGCGGTGCGGCCATCCGCTGCCACCCCAGCGTGGGGCAGGGGGCAGCGGTCTGAGGGCCAGCCCTGGGTCAGCTCCCTGACGTCGCAGAATGGTCTCAGGAAGGCTCTGGAGGTGGAGCGGAGCCCGGGCCTTCTGACATACGGCGCACCTGCCTCCCCAAACACGCAGTCGGCCCACCCTCTGAGTCCAGTCTGGAAGGAGCCGAGTCCTCACGGGAGCTGCACCGTGGACTGGGAACAGGGCGGAGGCGGCCCCTGGGGCACCGGGCTCTCCCGGTCCCTGCCAGGTCTCAGAGTACCTCAGAGGAGGGTGTGGCTGCTGGGCCGCCTTCAGAGAGAGGTTCTGTCTGCATCTTGGTTTCCACTCTGAGTCTTTTCATCTTATCTATGCATCTGCCCACTCCAGAGAACTCTCTTCCCTCCCCATTTTGCTCACCAAACCCTTCCCCTGTCCTATTGGGTGCATGCCATCATGATCTGTAACCGTGTCATCTAACACTGTAGCCATCAGCCGTATGTGGCTGCCGAGCGCTTGAAATGTAGCCAGTGCCACGTGTTGAATGGTAAGGTTTGGGATATGTGGGTTAAATAAAATTAATTACTAAAATTAATTCCACCACTTGTTTGCTTACTTAAATGTGGGCCCCTAGAAAGCTTGAAATTACGTAAGTTGCCCCCATTATATTTCTGAGGGACTTCACTGGTGTGGAAACAGAGTTTCCTGAGTGCTGACAAGGGGCATTTTGGGAGAGTCTGGCTGGAAGGTACACGTGTTCTGTTGTCCCTCCACCAGGGTCTGGTCGTGTGACTTTCAATAACCAGCGTAGTTACTTGAAAGCCGTGAGTGCCGCTTTCGTGGAGATCAAAACCACCAAGTTCACCAAAAAGGTGAGGGGCGGGTCTCTGCTTCTCCTGGGCCCCTTACCACCCTGGGCTGTCCTGAGATGGGGTGTGCCCACGGCAGGGTGCTGAGCCCCAGGGGACCCCCGAGGGTCAGGTCAGGGGGTGGGGTGAGCCTGGTCTGGGTGACTCCGGAGAACGGGGCTGGCTCCCTTGAGCCTTCTCTGGCTGTGGTATTTGCTGGGAATTGCTAGGTAGCCTGATGTTCTTCTCCTGGTCTGTGTCCTCTGGACTCTTGTGTCACTGGGTGGCAGCATGTGGGGTCCAGTGTGCTGGGAAGTCCAGGCAGGAGTGAATGCACGTGGTCACCCAGCTGCAGAGGCTGCCAGCCGGGCTCTCTGTGGTGTGTTCATCTGCCCTCACCGCCCGTGACTCTCTCTGGGCCCCTGTAACTCAGGAAGCACCTGTGTCACACAGAGGGCCCAGCATTGCACCTTCCCTCCCAGCCCACTGGCCTCCCGGGGGGAAGAGCCACTTCCTTCTCCCGTTCTGCTTTGTGCAGGTTCAGATCGACCCCTACCTGGAAGATTCTCTGTGTCATATCTGCAGCTCTCAGCCTGGCCCTTTCTTCTGTCGAGATCAGGTGAGTCCCCTGGACGTTTGAGGTGTCCAGGAACTCCACCCCACCCTTAAATAAGAGTGGTCATACCATGTTCGTTACATAGAGGGTTGGCCTTCTCAGGTCCCTTGTGGTCAGCTCAGCACAGAGGAAGAGGAAGTGCTGGTGGTCAGGCCAGGGGCGCACTTCAGTAGCCTAACCCGCAACTCTTCAGGAACGCTTGCTGAGTTGTCCTGATACTTGGGCCTCTCCTGGTGCAGGGTGTTAGCGTGCGGTGCAATGCACTTGGTGACCCATCGGTGGCTTTAGAGGATGACAGGGGCCTTAGGTGGGTGTGGTCAGCAGTACCTGTGGACCAAGCAGTGTTGTTCAAATTGTGAGACCTTCCAGGCTGATTTCCCCCACTCAGGGACCCCTTCTTTACTTCTGAACCTCTGGCCTGTTTTGATCCCCCAACCAAGGGTTTGTACCCCCAGTTGTTGGAAACAGGAAGCAGCATGGGCAGCTTTTGGTGGAATGTTTCTGGGTGATGGTGCACAGATTGGGAGGGGGGTTCAGTAGAAATGCTTCCCATGCTGTAATGTGTATACACACCACCTGAGGACCTTGTTTAAGTGCAGCTTGCGTTTCCAGGGATTTGCAGTGGGGCCTGAGACCCCGTTCTTCTGACAGGTTTCCAGGCCGTG
Source organism: Tonatia bakeri (assembly GCA_004024845.1). NCBI lineage: Eukaryota > Metazoa > Chordata > Mammalia > Chiroptera > Phyllostomidae > Tonatia > Tonatia bakeri. The sequence goes on from PVIA01010118.1 coordinate 39,805, forward strand.
CCAGTGTTGCTGGTTTTCACAGTGGCGCTGTCAGTTTGGAGAGTCTGGGTAGACAGTGGGTAAACTGAGGCTGCAGAGTGAGGGTGTGCAGTGCGTCTGGGTTGCTGGGTGGAGCCTGGGGACAAACATCTCTGATCAGCCTCCATGACAGGCTTTGGGTGTTAGATCTGTCACAGATGATGCCCTGCTTCCAGGCAATTGCTCAGAGGTCAGTGGCTTGCCAGAGGTTACCCAGCTCAGAGCACGAATTGGGGCAGAGACCGAGGTGCATACGGTCACCTGTCCTCACTTAAGGTGAAGCGGAAGGCACGTCATCCGCATTAGGCTCCGACGTCCTCACGCAGGAGCAGCCTGTGACGCAGCTGCTGTAGGCAAGGGAAGGGCAGGGGCTGGGGGGCAAGGGGAGCGGCACGGCTCTGCACACAGTCCAAGGGAGCCCAGTGTGTGCGATGAAGTTGGTGCCTGCGGGAACACAGGCCGCAGGTTTGTGGGCCGGTCAGGCCTGCGCTGGGGTGAGAGGTTCTGGGAGACCCTCTCTTCCAGCGCCGCGGAGGCCACCGGGAATCCCCACTGTCTCACGAGCAGGGCTGGCCACGCTGACCCAGGAGAGCCCTGTCTCCCTCTTCCTCCCCACACCAGGTGTGCTTCAAGTACTTCTGCCGGAGCTGCTGGCACTGGCGGCACAGCACGGAGGGTCTGCGCCACCACAGCCCCCTGATGCGGAACCAGAAGAGCCGAGATTCCAGCTAGAGGAGCCGGCCTCGCCCGGTGGCCTGTGGTGCCCGAGTGCCCGCAGCTGGCACGTCAGGCAGCAGCCTGCGCCACCCACCGGCGACCAGGAAGCTGGCTTCCCGGGGGCGAGGGAAGACCGTAGTCACCTTTGCACTTGCTGAGTCTGTCTTTGTTTCTGCACTAATTAACGCACAATGAGTTTTGTCAGGTTTGTTTTCAGGGGCTGGGGCAGGGCAAGGACCCTCTGGCTCGCCCTCAAGTGACTGTAGTTTTCCCAGATTTTTAGTTCCTCATTTTGCCAATGAAAAGCAAAAAAAAAAAAGAAAAGAAAAAAAAAGAACTACGTGTCCAGAAGGTACCGACACGATGCCTACATCTAGGTTTATTTATTAAAAGCGCTTTTTTTACATTCCTTGCAATACTGACGGTGGTGATGCGCAGGTCTCGCTGGGTTCATTCTCGCAGTTGCCATACAGTGCCTTTCCATTGATTTAACCCCCACCTGAACGGCATAAACTGAGTGTTCAGCTGGTGTTTTTTACTGTAAACAACAAGGAGACTTTGCTCTTCATTTGAACCAAAATCATATTTCATATTTTATGCTCGAGGGTTTTTACCGGTTCCTTTTTACACTCCTTAAGATAGTTTTTAAGTCATTTGGAACAACAGATTTTTTTTTTCCTTTCCTGGCAGCTTTTAACATTATAGCAAATTTGTGTCTGGGGGACTGCTGGTCACTGTTTCTCACAGTTGCAAATGAAGGAAAAAAATTGCAACCAAGAAAAAAAATGTTTTTGAGTTGCATACTGGACCAGGTAAACGGTGTTAGAGCAGCTGCTATACATAAGTTTAAATGGTTTATTGCACCTTAAGTTGCACTTATTCGGGGGGAGGGTTGATAGCAGTTTTTAATCACAAAGTCACAGGACTTCTTTCTTTTGTAACTGAGCTAAAAAAGGGCTGCTTTTCGGTGGGGGCAGAGGGAGGCTCACAGAAGCCCTTTCTCTCAGAGGGGATGAGAACTCTTCCCTTGTTTCTTCAATTTGAGAAATGTACAGAGCAACAGTTGCAGTGGACAGAAATGCTACTGGAATTTGAAAACTTGATTTTTTCTCTTTTTTTTTCCTTTTTTTTAAATTTTTTTTTTTATCTACTTGCCCCTCTTTGGGAAGCTGTGTGCCAAAGAACCAGTGTCATAACCCCCTCCCTGCTGAGCTGACGTTGCATTGTTGCATATCCCAGCTACTCTGTGGGTTCGTGAAGCCGTGTGTGAAGTCTCTACCTCACTGTAGCATATGCAGGCAAGACTGCACTCTCCTGCGGATGTGTGGAGTAAGCTGTGGTGTAGTTTTCTTTTTTTTTTTTTTTGGCACATAATAAACATGTTGCAGCAGAGTTCTCTCCTTGTCTCTGTGTCTGAGGGGTGGGGACTTGGGGGCAGTGGGGTCATAAGTTAGACTCCAGAGTAAAAACTCACATTTCCTTGGATCGCCTGTGACGGGATTCCAGCCCAGGTGGGAGGTGGGACCGTGTGGGAGACTTGTCCCTGTAGGTGCTGCTTGGCCAGTTCCATGGTCAAGTGCACCACGGAGGTGCCTCTCTGGCAGGTGGGTACCACCAGTCCAAGCGTAAAAAGCCCTCACTTAGGCTTCTTGGGTTCCCTTCCTTCCTAAGTCCCAGACCCGGCTTGGAGGAACTGGGGCCCCGCCGCCCGGACATCAGCACAAGCCACCTGTCTGTCTCTCCCGTGGGCCTTGGGCCTCTGTCTCCCTGTCAGGAGGTGTCCTGTCTTCTCGGACTCATGGCACGACCCAGTCCTCTGCCTGGAGGGAGCGAGTCATTCGTGGTATTTCCACCACCCTCCAGAGAGCCCTGTCACCGGCCCCTGTCCTCAGGCTCCCTGGATTGGCGAGAGGGCCTGCTGATTTTGTTGGGTGGGTTGTGCCCAGGCCCTTCTGCCAGACGGATCCTGCAGAAGATTGCATTTTGGTCCGAGGTGCCCAGGACCCTCCGTGCTGAAGGGCCTTTCTGTGGCAGGTGCACCAACTCACTTGGGTCGGGGAGGGCAGGGCATTGGGAGTCCCTCGGCGAAGGAGAGACCTCACGTTTCACTGGAGGCCTGGCTGGTGGCAGCTTGGTTTGACCTGTGCTGGTAACTGAAGTTCCTGCAGCCTGCCCTCCCTTCTGGTCTCTTCTGATCCCCTATGCTGTAGGGGGGCTTCCTGTCCCTCAGCGTTCCATTTCCAATCAGTTCAGAGTGATGGGACTGATGGAGGTGATGAGTAGGGACATTGAGGGATGAGAGCCTTGTGCCCCTTAACCCGGCCAGCCCAGCCAGCCCAGCCAGCCCGGCCTTCCCTTGAGTTGGGGGAGGGCCTGGGACTAGGAGAGTTGTGGGGTGGGGGCAGGGTACTCCGTAGGCTAATGGGGCCATCTAAGGTGGCCAGCGCTGGTGGCTATAGAGGGCCTGACTCGGGATGGGTGCATGACAGGGACAGCCTGAAGGCAGAAGGTGCCCCAATGGTTGGGGGCATTGCAGGTGAACTGGGCCCTTGGTTTAATTTGAGAGCATGCCTTGTGCTGGGCACTGTTCAGGTGAGTAGCTGAACCAAGTGGCCCTTGCTGGCATGGAGCTCAGCCGGATGAGAAAACGAAGTCGTCATGACAAGTGCCGTATTTGGTCCTGCATAATGCGCACGTTTTTGCCCAAATTTTTTAGGGTAAAAAAGGGTGCGCAGTTATCCATGGGTAGTACGTGAAATACCTTGTATCTGCCCTTGTATTTTGTAGTTATTTGTTACATAAAATTTCTTGCAGCATAATCTTCAAAATGGCTAAAATTCCTTTATAATAAAAACACAAGTATTTAAATGTAAATAAAAATGGATTTGAAAAAATAAAAGTGAAAGATTTTTCCCCCCTGAAAGTTTGGGCCAAAAACGTGGGGTGTGCATTATACACGGGAGGGTTTTTTTCCCCCTGAAAGTTTGGGCCAAAAACATGGGTGTGCATTATACGCGGAGTGCATTATACACCGCGGAACACAGAGAGATGCAGACTTAAAGGGATAGCGATGCTGTGTAAGCTGGCCGGAAGCCCCTCGCATAAGGTGACCTGTGAGAAGAATCTGGGGAGAAGTGAGATAAGCCTATCCCGGTTGTACCCGGGTTTCTACCAAGCTAACAGGACTAATCTCTGACAGCGGGCTGGGTGGGGGCTCCTGCGCGGGAGACATCTACTTCCTTACCTTTCCATGCCACCAAATGGCCTTCCCAAGGCCTGACTCAGTCTCCCTCCCTCGCCCTGGCATATGAGGGAGAGACGCACCCCTTTTGGCCTGGACACATCCAACAGGCTCTCTGGGCGCGGCACCTAGGCGCTGGAGAAGACCCAGGGCTGCGCTAGGGGGCGGGGCCTGTAAACGGGAGCCCCGCCCGCCAGTTGTGGGTGGCTGGATGCCTGCACTTCCGCCCCGCCCCACCAGGGGTCGCTGCGGCACGCCCGCGTAGGCTCCGCAAGTCCCGGCCAATGCGGAAGCGGCTTTCTAGCCTGCACTTTATAGGCCTCGCTTGTGCTTCCTGTTTCCCTTTCACCAGGGACCCAAGATGGTAGGTTTCTTGGCCAGAAGCTGGTGTTTGTCGCAATCGACTTCCATCTCCCTCTTTCCGCTGCCTGCAGCCCGCAAGGAGGGGCGCCGGGCCTTGTCAGGCCAGAGACTCTACGGGCCGCTGGCTTTCGCGTCGATCCCGCGCTCCAGCATTGCCCGGCCCGGCCGGCTGGTTCCTTTCCTCTCCTCTCCCGGGCTCGGCCCCAGCCCGCAGACCCTGATGCGGTCGGGACGTGACGCCGCGCTCTCCCCAGGAGGGGTGTCCTGGCTGGCAATGACCCTGTCTTCTCCACCCGCAGGGCCGCGTTCGTACCAAGACCGTGAAGAAGGCGGCCCGGGTCATCATCGAGAAGTACTACACGCGCCTGGGCAATGACTTCCACACCAACAAGCGCGTGTGCGAGGAGATCGCCATTATCCCCAGCAAGAAGCTCCGAAACAAGATAGCGGGGTGAGTGGGGTGGGATGCCGAGGCCCGGGAACTGCCCTGGGTCTGCCGTTCCCGAAGTGGGGCTGGAGCCGGGCCGGGACTAGACCTTGCGGGGTTCGCGAGCGCAAGTCTCCCCGATGTCCCGGGGAAGTGCTTTTGCAAGGTTTCTTGTTGGGACTGTCACATCTGGCCATGACAGCTGGGCCACGGTCAGCCCTCCGCAGACTCTGCATGCATGTATGTGTATTCTTATTGGACTCTTCTATTGCCGTTGTCCCCCCTGTACCCTCCCAGAAGACTTAGTGTTAAGTGCTATAAATTGGGACTGGGAGGAGAGACAGCGGCGACTGGGAAGGGTCTGATGGCTTTGACAGAAGTGGAACAGAGGGTGTGAGAGGCGTGTTTAGGCAGCGGGGCGCCGTGTGGTCCAGAGTCCCGGCTCCTGGGATGGCGAGCCCTCTCCCTCCTCCCTGTGGAAACAAGGAAAACTGCCGCACTGCCGCCTGTCTGTGCGGACGTCTCGTGCCCCTGCTCCTGGTCTCAGCGTTTTTCTTGGGCGTTTGAACCTCGCAGCTATGTCACGCATCTGATGAAGCGGATCCAGAGGGGCCCCGTGAGAGGCATCTCCATCAAGCTGCAGGAGGAGGAGAGAGAGAGGAGGGATAATTATGTTCCCGAGGTAAACTGTCTGGGCCTCGGCCCCTCCCGGGGAAGATGGAGCAGGCTCCCAGGACCCTGCCGGGTGCCTGGATTCTCAAGGCAGCTGAGTGGGAGAGGGAGGTCCCTTCTCCGCGTTGCAGGATCCAGCTGCAGGTGCCCCCATCCTGCCCACCTGCTGCTGGTCTCTGTTGCGCCCTGGTGGGGCCATTTAAGTCCATTCCTGTTTTCACGGCTGGCTGCCCCTTAATGGTGTTTGCTTGGTCGTGTCTGCTGGTTTGATTATTCTGCCTCGCCCCGAGTATTCCTGAATGAGAACATGGTCTCAGTTTTCTGAGTGCCGGTAAGATGGTAGTGAGGGCATGCAGACGTAAAGCGAGAACTGACCTTTGGGGCCGGTGATCCCTAAGCCGGCTGCTTCCCTGTGGGATCCACCCCGTCTCCTTTGCAAGTGCCCCCTCTCTCCATGTTTGAGAATGTGGGGGAAGGTGAGAGAGAACTGGAAATTGATGTTTGGGGCATTCCTGGTTCCTTCTAGGTCTCGGCCCTGGACCAGGAGATCATCGAGGTTGACCCTGACACTAAGGAGATGCTGAAGCTCCTGGTGAGTGTTCAGTGGGGCTCCCCGGGGTGCTCCACTGCCTGCGGCAACACCAAGTACTCCTCCTCGAGCTCTCCACGCATGCCTTCTCATCCTGGGTCCTCACATGAGCTGTGGTGTTGTCTCCGGACGCTTCCTACCAGGCACCACTCGGTGTCACTCTCCCGAGAACAGGGCGATTTGCGTCTCTGCTGTGGCTTCTCTCAACACTTTCACGAGTGTGGTGAACACGGTGCAGGCTTCAGCATCCAGTTTGGCACTTGATGATTTAGACCAGTTTCACGTTTTCGTTTTTTACAATTGTGAAATGCTTAAGACATTCAGAAAGACATTAAACAGTGTGAACTCCCATGTACCCACCACCTAGCTGCAGAAAAGCGTTTCCAGGACAGTTAAAGCCTCCTATGAAGGCAGTCTCCTAGTTGAAGCTGTAAAAATTGGCTTTTGAGGGTAAAATGGGAAATTGGTTTGGGTATTTGGTGGGCCCTTGAGTTCTTTGCCCCAGTCAGACTGAGTGTCCCTAAAAGGAGGGCCGGCCTGTCCTCCAACCTCACACGAGGCCGGGTCCCTCACATGCTGGTTGCCCAGGGCCTACTGCTTGTGAGCCAGCCTCCCCGGGGCTGGTCTTCGAAAGGAAGCGGCTCCACGCAGCCCTGGTGCAGTGATTCTCAGGAGAGATCCCCCACCCTGGGGCATGTTTTAGTTGTCACAGCTCGGGGGCCCCAGCGGACACTGACAGACAACAGGCCAGGGATGCTGCTAAGTACCCCACAGTGCACAGGACAGCCCCCAACAGCTTACTGTTGAAAAGCAGGGTCCTTGAGATCTCCAGTAGATGCCCTGTGAGTTTCTTATTCTGAGGTGGGAGGGGAAGGCCCTTTGTTGGGTTTCTTAGGGTCCCAGCAACCTGACCCCAAGCTGGTGCACGCCGAGCCAGGCCTGGGGGTGGTTGGTCCTGGGGCTCTGACCACGGGTCTCACTGGTGCAGCCACTCTGAACCTTCACATTTGTCGTTCCAGGACTTCGGCAGTCTGTCCAACCTGCAGGTCACTCAGCCTACAGTCGGGATGAATTTCAAAACACCACGCGGAGCTGTTTGAGTCTTTCTACTGTAATATTATCAATAAACCATCAACAACTTGGCCTGTGTCGTCTGCAGGGTTGGGTGGGGTGGGATAAAGGGAAGGGAGAGCTTACCAGCTGGGTCCTGGGTGGATGACTCTTGACAGGCAGGGAGAAGAGGTCCCTGTGTCCTGGACATGAGGATGAGCTGCAGCCGCCCCTTGCAGAGGGCGCCCCGGTGCCAGGGAGGAGGGATGGGACCTGGTCAGTGTTCCGCTCCCACTGACGAGGATGCGCTCCCGCATGGGCAGCAAGGAGGAGGACTCCTCGGAGGAGCCCCTTGTCAGGCAGGCGCTTCCTGTGGGGGTGGGGGGCCAGCCCCGGGATTATTGACGTCAGGAGGAGCCCCCTGTAGGTCCGGGGCAGAGCCGACCCTGGACGGGGGTCCGAGCCCACCAAAAGGTACGGTGCTGCCTGCGGCTGCCAAGGAGTCCGCACCTCGCTCTAGATCAGTCAGCCCAAACGAACTGGGCTCAGTTACTATGACTCTTTTTAAAAGCGGCTCCCCACCGCCCCCTTCCTGCGAGCTGCGGTACGACGGCCACCTTCGGCGCTAACCGGTTCCAGCAGGACACGTGCGGTCTCCAGGCCGTGCCGCGCGCTCTGCGGTGCAGCGGGCCGGTCCCGGAGCGGCCTGGGGTGTAAGTGGGCGCAGGGTGGGAGGTCGGGGAGCAGCGGGCGTTTGGAGTTGTGTGCAGCCATTTTGTAATGAAGGAGAACAAACAGCCTCTGGAGACACGGGGTGTTCACTGAGTCTGACCGACAGCAGCAGGAAGCAGCTTGGGAGCACAGCAGGCCTGGAAGTCACTCCGAGACGGTGGGGGGGGGGGGGGGGGGGGGGGGGGGGGGGGGGGGGGGGGGGGGGGGGGGGGGGGGGGGGGGGGGGGGGGGGGGGGGGGGGGGGGGGGCAGTTGCGGGCCGGCCCACCCCTGCTCGGCGAGTCTCCCGCAGATGGTGAGGACTGGGCTGGGGACTGGCTCCCGGGGCACCGAGCTGGGCCAGGGCCACAGCAAACCTCAGGCCGGGCATTGTGCAGCGATGTGCCGGGAGCCGAGTAGCCGGAGGCGACTTTACTGTTACAGGGAATGCGAAACGTTTACCCTCCCCGCCCGCCTCTGTCTCAGGGTTCCAGCCTCATGGCGGCTTCACAAAGGCCCAGTTCACGAGAGAGGTAGCATTGTGCTGACCAGTCACGGTCAGGGGCGGGGTCGGGGGCTGCAATGGGATCCTGGTCTTGCAGCGCCATGCCTGGCTCCAGCTGCCTCTGAGGTACAGCACCCCCCAACCACGGCCTGGGCTGGGGGGATGCAGACTGCGGCCAGCCCCCGAGACTCCATGCCTGTGGGGTGACCCTACCTTCACCTTTCGAGCTCGTCCAGTTCCCAGGAGCCCGTTCTTCCTGCTCTGGGCAGCGCGCCCAGCTCAGGCGAAGCGAGCCTCTGGGTGCCCTGCCGTGGAGCCCTTCGCGTCCCCGGGCCGTCCTTCCTTACTAGCTGATCAGCTCCTTTCGTGAGTAGGTTCTGCTGATGGGGCGTTGCCTGGAAAAGGCTCAGCTGAAAGGCCAGTCCTCAGCCATCAGGGGAAACACGTCCGTGTCCTCGTCTAGAAAAAGGCAGACGCACAGACAGGACTGAGGACGCAGCCAAGGACCACGGGCTGGAGATGCAGGCGGTCCACGCCAAGGTCGAGCTCTCCCCCCCAAGAGCCGCTTTCCATACTTGAAGCAACAACACCCACTAAACAACACTCTGCTTTTGTAGGTTTTTTTTTTTATTTTTTTGTTTAACTTTGAAAATCATTTAATTTCAGAAGTGGTTTCTAACGTGATTCTACTGGTGTTAAATTTGCTTTTTCAGGGTTTATTTTAAATTACAGTTGACATTCAGTGTTATTTCATGTCCATCTCAGGGTGCGGCACAGTGGTTGGACATTTATGTAGTTTCCAGAGTTGTGAGTCTAGTACCCGCCTGGATCCACACACAGTCACGTAATTCGTTGTTCATATTATTGAACTATACTCATGAGATGTGGTCTGTTACAACGCGTGTGCACGCATGCACACACACACACACACACACACCCAGCTCTGGTCTCAGTTGTCAACACCCAGAGAAGCAGAACAGGTTTTACCAAAACGACTCCATCAGACTGGAACTGGCGCCGCTCGGGTTGGAGCAGGGACACCAGCTTTCGGTGACCGCCGGGGTCCAGGGCGTGGTGCGGCCGAGCTCCTGCTTGACCCACTCTGGACCGGGAGGCGCTGCAGGGAGGGGGGCAGAGATGGGGGGAAAGAGGTGTGAGAACCAAAGTCGCCATCCCCACACTGGCTCCTGCAGGGGACCCTCCACCTCCTCCCCAAGGACACATGGAGGGGCACTAACTACATTCCTTCAGCTGCACCAACTCCGACAGGCCGTGTGTCTACGCAAACCTCTCCTGCGGAGACGCGCAGACACAGGCTTGGTGCTGCTGCTCAGACACAACAGACACACACCCGGCCCACGGCCTCTGTCAGGAATGCACACTCCCTGCCACTTCCTTGAAGCCTGGGATCAAGTACTGCCTTTCAACAAGACATGCTTAACACCATTCCCTTCTAGCTCTAGCTGGTGTGGCTCAGTGGACTAAGTGCTGGCCTGTAAGCCAAGGCGTTGCTGGTTCAATTCCCAGTCAGGGTACATTTCTGGACTGTAGGCTGGCCCAACAGTAGGGGGTGTGTATGAGGTCACACATTCATGTTTCTGTTCCTCTTTTACCCTCCCTTCCCATCTAAAAACAAAACTCTTTTTAAAAAAAATTAAATATATTTTATTGATTATGCTATTACAGTTGTCCCATTTCCCCCTTCATTCCCCTCTACCCTGCACACTCTCTCCCACCCACATTCCCCTCCTTTAGTTTATGTCCATGTGTTATAAGTTCTTTAGCTTCTACATTTCCCATACTATTCTTGCCCTCCCCCTGTCTATTTTCTACCTACCGTCTATGCTACTTACTCTCTGTACCTTTCCCCCTCTCTCCTCCTCCCAGTCCCCTGTTGCTAACCCTCCATATGATCTCCATTTCTGTGGTTCCATTCCTGTTCTAGTTGTTTGCTTAGTTTCTTTTGTTTTTGTTTTAGGTGTGGTTGTTAATAACTGTGAGTTTACTGTCTTTTTACTGTTCATATTTTTTATCTTCTTTTTCTTAGATAAATCCCTTTAACATTTCATATAATAAGGGCTTGGTCATGATGAACTCCTTTAACTTGACCTTATCTGAGAAGCACTTTATCTGCCCTTCCATTCTAAATGAAAGCTTTGCTGGATAGAGCAATCTGGGATGTAGGTCCTTGCCTTTCATGACTTGGAATACTTCTTTCCAGCCCCTTCTTGCCTCCAAGTGTCTTTTGAGAAATCAGTTGACAGTCTGATGGGAACTCCTTTGTAGGTGACTGTCTCCTTATCTCTTGCTGCTTCTAGGATTCTCTCCTTCATTTTCACCTTGGCCAATGTAATTATGATGTGCCTTGGCGTGTTCCTCCTTGGGTCCAACTTCTTTGAGACTCTCTGGACTTCCTGGAAGTCTATTTCCTTTGCCAGATGGGGGGAGGTTCTCCTTTATTATTTGTTCAAATAAGTTTTCCACTTGTTGCTGTTCCTCTTCTCCTTCTGGTACCCTTATAATTCGCATGTTAGATTGTTTAAAGATGTCCTGGAGGTTCCTAAGCCTCTCCTCATTTTTTTGAATTCTTATTTCTTCATTCTTTTCTGATTGTATGTTTTTTCTTCCTTCTGGTTCACTCTATTGATTTAAGTCCCAGTTTTCTTCCCATCACTATTGGTCCCCTGTGCATTTTCCTTCATTTCTCTTATTGTAGCCTGCATTTGTTCATCTAATTTATGACCAAAGTCAATCAATTCTGTGAGCATCCCGATCACCAGTGTTTTGAACTCTGCATCTGATAGGTTGGCTATCTCTCCTCACTTAGATGTATTGGCTCTGGTGCTTGGATCTATTCTTCTGTTTGGGCCTTTTTGTTGTTGTTCTGGTCGTGCCTCTTATGTATGAGGGGCGGAGCCTTAGGTGTTCACCAGGGCAGGGCACCCCAGTTGCTAGGTTGTGAGGTTGTATGTGGGGGCGGGGTCTAAAGGGAACAGTGGTGCTTGCTCCACTCTCCATCAGTCTTCAGTCCCCTCTGCTGCTTCCCCCAAGCAAACTGGGCGTCTGGTGCTGGTTCCCCGGTGGGTGGGCTTGTGCACGTTCTAGGACCCCGTGGGTCTCTCCAGCGAACTCTCCTGTGAGGCTGGGAGTCTCTCCCAGCACCTCAACCCCCACAGGTCTTTTTAATTGGTGCTTTTAGTCTTTAATTCCTGGTGCTGGGGCCCTGGGTGGCACCGTCCGTCTCGCTGCCCGTTTTCGCAGAATGTGTGTCCGCGGTCAGCCAGCGGCCTTGCGCGCCTCACTGGGTCTGCCTTGCCCGCCTCACTGGGTCTGCCTTGCCTCCCCCGCCCGGGATCGCCAGCCACCACTTTTTCCTGCCGCAACCCCTCTCCGCTGGCCACCGACTCTGCCCCTCTCACTGGTCTGGATGAATGGTTGTCGGACTTCAATTTTCTGTCAGATCTGCTTGGTTTTCTGTTTCTAAATTTTTGTTGTCCTTAATTTTGGTTGTGCGGGAGGCACAGTGTGCCCACCTATGCCTCCATCTTGGTCGGAAGTCTAAAAATAAAGATCTTCATAAAATAAAATTGTACCCCTCCAACTCCCCTATAATGTGCTCTATTCCCTTTTCCTGTTTATTATATGAGACTTACCACTTTCATGTATACTGTATAACTTCCTCACGCAGTTTATTTTCTCATCTCCCTGGACTAATGGTAAACCCCATGACAGCAGACACCTTTGTCTATTCTGTTTACTGACGAACTCCCCAAACCTAGAACCGTGCCTGACATGCAGCAGGCACTCCCTAAATCTGTTCAGTAGACAGAATATCACATTAATTTTATTTTTATCTACCCAGCATAAATAACAATGCCATGCACTGGAAGGCAGGTGGAATCCCAAAGTTGTGGGTGCAGTCGTTATTAGGTGGCAACCTACACAAGAAGTTCTAGTTAGCTGAGAATGGTGCTGGTGTGTGCATGTAGAACGTCGCTCAGTAACAGAAATAGTAGCCTCTCCCAGTGGTTATTCATATAAAAAACTAGAGTAGAGATGGGCTTGAGGGTGTCAGTGGTGGAATTGAGCTTACAGATCATGCAACCCTAACTCCTCAACGCACAAACAGGGAAAGCCCGGGGTCACCGGGAGTGTGGACTGAACATATGCTCTGTGCTCGTTATAACTCACGGACTCCCCCCAGCCACTCTGAGGCAACCATGGTTCCCCACCCCCCATTTTATCCAGGAGGGCTGAGGCCGAGGAATAAATAACCTGTTCAAGGTTGCCCAGTTAGCGAGGGGCAGAAGCCATATGTGTATGAATCCCAACCCCGTGCTTAACCACGAGGCGGCACGGCCGCTGGGGGTTAACCAGCTCACACCGCGGGCAGAGAGGCGAGACCGGACCCGGACCCCACCGCCCGACACCCCTCCCGCTGCTCTTCGTCCGTCAGGGCAGAGCCCTTAGGACCTCTGCCCCGGGGCCGCCCAGCTCGTCTCTAGAGCGTCTCACACTGCGGTCCGGAGAGAGAAGCCTTCTGGGGTCACGAAGGCAGAAGACGAACTAAGGTGAGGAGTTTCTTGGCTGCTTAAAAACAGCCATCACCTTGAAGCAAAAAGGAAAAAAGACCCCTGGACATGGACAAGAGTGTGGTGATTGCTGGGGGGTGGGGAGTGTAAGGGGACTAAACGGTAACGGGAAAGAACACAATAAAGATTAAATAAAAATAACCATCACCTTTAAATCAAGCCTGGGTAGGTATTCCTGTTTAGAAGCCACTTCTAAGTTTGTGTAACCATTGGACACTGTTATATCTAATATCACAGTGTAGGGCTTTTAAAAAATGAAATGTTTTTTACATAAAAGTAATAGATGCGTATCCTGCCCCCCTTGTCTGTGGGAGATGCGTTCCGAGCCCCCTAGGGGCGCCCGAAACCACACAGCACCACACGCTACATACGCACGACGTTTTTCCCTGTGTGCACACGACTGTGATACAGTGTACTGCATAAATCAGACACAGTAAGGGATTAACAACAAGCACCAGTGAAGCAGTACAATTGTAACGATGTGCTGTAACAAAAGTCATGTGAACGAGGTGTGTCGCTCCCAGCACATCTTCCTGCACCACCCGCACCTGTCCACTTGGGGGAGCACTTCCGGCCTCGCGGTGGCCTCTGAAGTGCCAGCACCACGGGCCTGGCGCTCTGCGGCCACAGAGTGAGTAAAGCAAGGGCCGCCTGAACACAAGCGCTGTGACGCCCAGGCGGCTACCAACCCGACGGGCGAGGGGTGCAGGCGGCGCAGAGACGCTGGACAAAGGGGCAGCCCACGACCCGCGCTGGACGGCGCGGGAAAGGGGGGGAATGTGGGTGGGAGGGGTGTGCAGGGTGGGGGGGAGTGAAGGGGGAAAAATGGGACAACTGTGATAGCATAATCAATAAAATATAGTTGAATAAAAATAATAATACCAAAAAAAGAAAATTATCACTGGTGTAAATCTCTAGTTTTTCGCGGGGGAAAAAAAACATGTCTACCAGACCAGAGCTGAGACCTGAGAATGACTGACAGGTCAGGAGCGCTGACCCCGCCCCCCACGGCTGACTGACAGTTGGGAAACCCACGCGGTGGGGAAAGAGCAGGTCCTGCCTCTGTCCCCGGTTGCCCCGCCCAGCCTCCTCTCAGACCCAACAGGGCCACCTAGAAGCGTGAGGCCCTCTTTCCCTCGGGCTTTGCATTCAGAGCCCCTTCGCTCACTTGCTGATTGTCCCTGCGCTTGTGCACTGGCCTCTCTGGGGAGCGGTGTGCCAGTCTGTGAAGTGGATTCAGGTGTGGCTTCCAGAGGTAACAGGATCCAGGTGTGGCTCTCCTGCACCAGAGCCCAGCTGACTTTCCCGTGTCTACAATTTGTATGTCCACACGCACACATACAGACACGTGTAGGTACAGGTATAATCTGATCAGCAACGGAAACAAGAGCAACAATAATAACCACACGCTTCTCCCCGGGCGCCTGGGGCACCAGGGTCTGCCTCCCTGGGGACCGCAGCCATGCGACCCCACAGGGAGACGAGCGGGAGGGGAATGAAGGTCACGGGCAGAAGACAGCCTCGGCAGCGACCCAACGACACTTCCACCTTGCGTGTTCTGGGTTTTACTGGGAGAGCGGGAAACCAAGCAGCTCTTCCAGTTGAGGAGGGCGATCTTGGTGCCGGCGATGGCGCACCTCGGTCAGGACGTCTCGCGGGCTGGTAGCCTCAGCCGGCTGGGCACTCCCTTCTCTCAGCCCCAGTCCTTCACTGTGAGCAGCCAGGGGAAGGTACGGTGCAAGCCCAAAGTCATTTTGTGGCCTCAGGTCCCTTTTGGAAGTAGATGATGTGTAAATTATTAGTAAAGGAAATGCGAAGTACT
>PVIA01010119.1:0-54474 GCA_004024845.1 Tonatia bakeri
CCCCTCCCTTCCCCTCTAGGACTGTCCCTGGGCTCCTGCGCCTGCGCAGATGCCGGGACTCAGGACAGTTGAGGCAGTGGCAGTAGGAGAGAGTATTAGTCTGAGCTCGCTACCTCTAACCCCACGCAGAAGAAAGCATGACAAAGGACATTTTGGTGCGGGAATATATGATTTTCATTAGTTTTTCGGGGACCAGTATCTTAAAATCTTTTTTTTCCTTTGAGAAAATTTGAGGGGTTGTGTTGCAAGCTGAACATCAGGCACCAGATTGCTCTTCATTAGAAATCCTAAAATCAGTTCCCAGTTTTCTAGTCTTGGGCTCTCTCATGTTTGCTGGCCACTGCTCGTTACTCATGGTCTTGTGTAGATTGAATTGAGGAGACATGGGCTATCTGGAGGTCTCACCGTTTTGTTTGCACCTCAGCATATGCAGATGTTGGACAACCTTCTTTCGCCGGCTCTTGAATTAGAAGACCAGGCGTGCAACGAGTGCCCATATTACTTTTTTTGTTTGGTGTCTTGCTTGTTTGTGCGTTTAACAAAAACCTGCAGTAGGTAGCAGGAAAATGATGAGATCTATGGGAACGTATTTACGATTGAGCTTCGACTCCAATCTCTAGCAAGAGTAAAAAAAGAATTAACCCAAGCCCAAAAGTAAAAAAAGATTTAACCCAAGCCCAAGATGTGGAGAAAAGAATTGGATACTAATTTCCTGGTTGTTCCTGAGAAGATGAAACGGTAAACTACAAAGCTCCCAAATGTTACAAATGACTCTTAATTATTACAGGGTGAAGTTTAACAGTTCTATAGCGATTATCATTGAAAATCCCTTCCTTTTCCTTATTTAAACCTTTTTGATTTCTGAGAGAGAGAGGGAGGGAGAGAGAGAGAGAGAGAGAGAGAGAGAGAAACATCCATGTGCGGTTGCCGGGGGACATGGCCTGCAACCTAGGCATGTGCCCTGACTGGGAATCGAACCTGCAATGCCTGGTTTGCAGCCCGCGTTCAATCCACTGAGCTACACCAGCCAGGGCTAATTGCTTAACTCTTAAACGATGCTTGTCTTTGGTTTCTCAGCTATGTTTTTCTCTTTCTACACTATCCTAAGAGTGTGAGTCTTAAATCTTCACCGTTTGTCTGAATTTAGGTTCATATTTACAGCTGCTCATTGATGGGTATTTCTACATACATGTCTTACTGTCAGCTCTAACTCAAAAACTTGAAAAGGTTTCCAATAAATCTGTTTCTCCTTATCTATGTCTGTATTGGTTTTGTGATTCTACCAGTCAGGTATCATGTTTGTACTCTCTTCCTTGCGTCCTCTTCCCTAACAGTGTTTCATTACACCTATATATTTTTTTCAATTCTTCCTTCAGACCATTATTCTGTTCAGCAAGACTATATCAGCGGCCACTTAATAATGACCAGATAAGCTCTCCTAAAACAATACACATCACTGCTGCTCAAAAATTTTAGTGATGTACCTTTTCCAGACAATGGCAAAGTCGACAATCTGGCATTAACATATCCTTCTATTTTACTTCTGAACTCATTCTAATGTGAATCCTATACTCAGCCAAATTTATTAACTCACTCTTCCAGCAAAATGACTTTTATTTTTCTCACACTGGTTCTGGAGGTTCTTTTCATCCGGAATGATTTCTTCTGTTATAGAGGAGGAAAAACTTCCTTCTACGCACTTGGGTTTTGTGTGTGGGTCTAAGAATTAATCTGACATAGATAACAGGAGGAAAATCATACAAATTTACATATTTTTACATGGGAAAATGAAAATCCAAAGAGGCCATTAGGCGCAAAAGGTTATATACCTTTTTACACACAAAAAATGACAAGTTGTGGGGATGTGAATAAGACAAAGGGGCTTAAGCTAGGAGCAGTAGTTGTGGGACTTAAATATACGAGGCAAAATAATGGGAGATAAGGGTTATTTTAGTAGGTTTGTACAGGTCCATTTCAGCATCAATCCCCAGTAAATGGTGTTAGGAATGTTCTCCTAGCAGGAAGAAGGAACCTTTCTTATGGGAATTGTGAAAACCTGATTTTAGGTAGAAAAAGGAGAAGATGGCCTTACTACATCTTCTGTTTTGTAGTGCCTTAGGTCCAAAATAGTCAAATGCCAAAATGGCATATTTTGGGGTGGCATATTCTGAACACCTTCACTCTCTACCTTAGCTATTTAAATCTTGTTTCCCTGTAACACCTCCTCATCCATAACATTCTCTCTGTTTAATGTTTTTATATAACAGTCAACATACAATATTAAGTGTACAACATAGTGACTAGACACACTACTTATGAAGTGATCAGCCCAATAAGACCATTACCCATCTAACACAGAGGTATTACAACATCATTGACTATATTCCCTATGCCATACTTTACTTTCCCACGACTGTTTTTATAACTGTCAATTTGCACTTCTTAATCCCTTCTCTTTTTTAACCAATCACCCCAACCCTCTCCCATCTGGCAACCTCCAATTTGTTCTTTGCATCTGTGTGTGTTCATTTATTTTGTTTTTTATATTACATATATAAGTGAAGTCATATGGCATTTGTCTTTCTCTTACTGACTTCACTGAGCGTAATGTTCTCTAGTTCCATCCATGCTGTCACAAATGACAAGATTTCGTTCTTTTTTGTGACTAATATTCCATTATACATATGTACTACATTTTTATCTATTCATCTATCTATTGATGGACACTTAGATTACTTCCATAGTTTGGTTGTAAATCATGCTGCAACGAACATAGAAGTACATATGCCTTTTGAAATTAATATTTTGGATTTCTTCAGATAAATTGCTAGTTCATACGGTAGTTCTGCTGTTGTTTTTTCAGGGACCTCCATACTGTTTCTGTAATGGCTGCACCAATTTATAATTCCATCAACAGTGCATGAGGGTTCCCTTTTCTCCATATCCTGGTCAGCACTTATTGTTTGTTGATTTATTGATGATAGCCACTCTGACAGTTGTTAAGTTGTTGTTTTGGTTTGCATTTTCCTGATGATTAATGATGTTGAGCATTTTTCCATATGTCTATTGGCCTTATGTATGGCCTCTTTGGAGAAATGTCTATTCAGGTTCTCTGCCCATTTTTTTAATGGAATTCTTTCTTTCTTTGGTATTAAGTTGCATGTGTTCCTTATATATTTGGGATATTAACCCCTTATTGGAGGTATCATTGACATGAATATCTTTCCTTTTTCAATAGTTGTCTGTTTTATTGATGGTACTCTTCACTGTGCAAAAGCTCTTTAGTTTGATTTGTCCCATTTGTTTTTCTTTTGTTCCCCTTGCCCAAGGAGACATATAAAATTTATATATATATACATGTGTGTGTGTGTGTGTGTGTGTGTAACTACAAACAGTGTTAAAGAGTTTACTGCTTATTGTTTACTTCTATGAGTTTTATGGTTTGGGACCTTACATTTATGCCTTTAATTCATTTTGAATTTATTCTTCTATATGTAAGGAAGCGATAGTTTTATTTATTTTTGCATGTGTCTGTCCAGTTTTTCCAACACCACTTATTGAAGAGTCTGGCCTTACCCTATTGCACATTATTGCTTCTTTTGTCTTATATTAATTGACTGCATAGACATGGGTTTATTTATGGATTGTCTATTCTATTCCAAAAATCTCTATGTCTGTTTTTATGTGAGTACCATGCTGTTTTTTTACTGTAACCTTATAGAATAGTTTGGTAGAAGGTAGCATGACACCTCCAACTATGTTATTTATTCTCAAGACTGCTCTGGCTATTTGGAGTCTTTTCTTGGTTCCATTTAAATTTTAGGATTTGTGGTTCCATTTACATTTTAGGATTATAAAATGTGAGAAAATGTCATGATTATTTTGATAGGGATTGCATTGAATCTATAGATTGCTTTGGGTAGTATAAACATTTTAAAGTTATATGCTTCTATTTATTTGCATCTTCTTTATTTTATTTATTGCCTTATAGTTTTCCAAGTACAGGTCTTTTATTCCTTGGTTAAATTTATTCCTCAGAATTTTATTATTTTTGATACAATTATAAATGGGATTGTTTTCTTAGTTTCCCTTTCTGATAGTGTATTATTAGTGTATAAAATATAACCTATTTTTAAAAATTACTGATTTTTAGAGAGAGAGAGGAGGGGAGAGACAGAGAAGGAGAGAGAGAAACATCGATTTGTTGTTCCACTTATTTATGTATTCATTGGTTGTTTCTTTTATGTGCTCTGACAAGGCATTGAACCTACAACCTTGGTATATTGGGGTGATACTCTAACCAACTCAGCTACCTGGCCAGGGTACAACCAATTTCTGAATGTCAAATTTGTACTATGCTTCTTTACTGAATTTACTCATTATAATAATCATTGTTTTTGTTTTTTGGAGGATTATTTAGGGTTCTTTTTGTATAGTATCATGTCTTCTGCAAATAATGACAGTTTTACTTCTTCCTTTCCAACTTGGATGCCTTTTATTTCCTTTTCTTGTCTGATTGCTGTGGCCAGGATTTCCAATACTGTGTTGAATCTAAGGGGTAACAGTGGATATCCTTGCCTTCTTGATCTTAAAGAAAAAACTTTTAGGTTTTCACTATTGAATATGATAGCTGTGGGTTTGTCACATATGCCCTTTGTTATGTTGAGGTATATTCCCTCTATCCCCACTTTGCTGAGAATTTTTATCATAAATGGATGTTGTATGTTATAAAATCTATTTTCTACATCTATTGATATGATATGATTTTTATCCTTCATTTGTTTATGTGGTGTATCACTTTAATTGATTTGCAGATATTGATCCAGCCTTGCATCTCAGGAATAAATTCCCACTTGATCATGACATATGATCTTTTAAATATGTTGTTGAATTTGGTTTGCTAATATTTGGTTAAGGACTTTTACACCTGTGTTCAACAGGAATATTGGCCTATAACAATTTTGTAGTGTTTTTGGTTTTGGTATTAGGGAAATCCTCACCCTGTAAAAGAGTTTGGGAGGCTTCCTTCCACTGTAATATTTTGGAATACTTTGAGAAGGATAGGTATTAATTTTATTTGAATATTTGGCAAAATTCACCCATGAAGGTTTAGGACTTTTTTATTTTGAGAGTTTTTTGATTACTGACTTGATTTGCTTGGTAGTTATCTTTCTGTTCAGATTTTGTTTCTTCTTGATTTAATCTTTGAAGATTGTATGTTTCTAGGAATTTATATATTTCTTTTAGTTTGTCAGTACATAATTGTTCATTGTATTTCCTTATACTCTTTTGTATTTCTGTGATGTCAGTTCTCACTTCTCTTTAATGTCTGATTTTATTTATTTGGCCCTTCTCTTTTTTTTTCTTGATGAGTAAAGGTTTATCAGTTTTGTATATCTTTTCAAGGAACCAACTCTAGGTTTCATTTAACCATTTCTATTTTTTTTTAGACTCTAATTCATTTATTTCCACTCTGGTCTTTATTATTTCCTTCCTTCTATTCTGGGCTTTGTTTCCCTTTTTCTAGTTCCTTTAGGTGTAAAGTTAGATTGTTTCAGATATTTCTTGTTTCTTGAGGTAGATCTATACTGCCATGAATTTCCTTCTTAGAACTGCTTTGACTGTGTCCCATAAATTTTTAAGTCATTGTGTTTTCATTTTCTTATGTCATAAGGTATGTTTTGATTTCTTTCATGATCTCATAGTTAACACATTCATTTAGTTATCATGTTATTTAGCCCCCCTGTGTTTGTGTGTTTTTCAGTTAAAAATTTTTTTTTTATTTTCACCTGAGGACATTGTTTTTTCATTGCTTTCTGAAAGAGAGGAAGGGAGAAAGAGAAACATCAATGTGAGAGAAGCATCAGTTGGTTGCCTCCCATATGTGTCTGGACAGGGGATCGTGCAGGCCTGGACCAAGGATCAAACCCACAATCTATATGTGCCCTGACCTGGAATCGAACCCATGATCTTTTGGCTATGGAACAACACTACAACCAACTGAACTAGTTGCTATTACATTGAGTTTACAGATGTTTATGACAGTCATGTCCTCTTACTGGATTGCTCTCATTATCATTAGGAAGTGACCATCTTTGTCTCATTAATCCCCTTGATTTAAAATCTATTTTCCTCTGATATAAGTATTGCTTTCCCATATTTTTTTCATTTCCATTTGCATGAAATATTTTTTTCCATCCCTTTACTTTCTTGATCTAAACAGGGTCTCTTGTAGGCAACAGATGTATGGGTCTTGTTTTTTTATTCATTCAGACACCCATGTCTTTTGTTTGGGACTTTTAGTCCATTTACAGTTAAAGTAATTATTGATAAGTATGTGGAATTGACATTTTATTAATGCTTTCTGATTTTTGTAGTTATCTGTTCTTATTCTCTTGCTTTCTTTATGTTGATGAATTTCTCTAATGTTGTGCTTAGATTCCTGTCTCCTTATTTCATGTATATCTCTTGTAGACATTTAGATTGTGATTATGTGTTTCCTATATGCCAAATTATGTTTATAGTAGTCACTATAGTTTTTGCTCTCCCCTCCATATTCATCCATTTGTCATTATTTTTAGTTCTTTTTGGTGTGTTTATGTGTATCCCTTAATTTATTGTTGTAATTACACATGATCTTCATACTTTTGCCTTTTAACTTTTGTACAAGCTTTATATTGGTTGAGCCACTGCTTTTCTTAGATATATTTGCCTTTGATCATTGAGATTTTTTGTTTCCTTTTTCTTCATATTTTTTACCTTTTCTTAAAGAACTTCCTTTAATATTTCTTGTAATAGTGGTTTAGTGGTGATTAACCCCTTTAGCTTTTTTTATTGTATGAGAAACTCTTTATCTGTCCTGATTCTAAATGATAGCTTTGCTGGGTAGAGTAATCTTGGTTGTAGGTCTTTGCTTTTCATCACCCTGAATATTTTGTGGCAATCCTTTCTGGCCTGCAAAGTTTCTATTGAGAAATCAGCCGACAGTCTTATGGGAGCTCCCTTATAGCTAATGTTTTTCTCTGATTTTAAGGTTCTCTTTTTGTCTTTGACCTTTGACCTTTTAATTATGATGTGTCTTGGTGTGGGTCTCCTTAGGTTCATCTTGATTGGGACTCTGTACTCTATGGATTTGTATGTCTATTTGCTTTGGAAGGTTAGGGAAGTTTTTTTTGTCATTATTTTTTCAAACAGGTTTCAATTCCTTGCTCTCCCTCCTCTTTCCTCCTTGTATACCTATGATGCGAACATCAGTACACTTGATGTAAGTCCCTTAAACTTATTTCCACTTTTTTTTTTTTTTGCTGTTTCAAATGGGTGTTTTCTACTGCCTTGTTCCAGACTGCTGGTTTGATCCTGTTTCATCTGATCTGTTGATTACCTCTAATGTATTATTATTCATTTCAGTTAATGTGCTCTTTATTTACTTTTTTTTTCTATCTCCATTTTTTATGTTTTCTCTCTCTGTTAAAATTCTCAATGAGTGCATTTTTTCCCCTAAGTTCACTGAAATCTTATAACCAGTGTTTTAAACTCTGCATCTGGTAGAATGCTTGTCTTCATTTTGTTTAGTTCTTTTTCTGGAATTTTATCATATTCTTTCATTTGGGACATGTTTGTTTCCTTATTTTGGCTGACTCTGTTTCTGTGTTAGGTAGATCTGTTACCTCTCATGTTCTGGCAGAGTGGCTTTAAATACCATGTGTGCTTTGTGCCCAGTGGCACAGTCTCCCTGGTTACTTGAGCTAGCTACTCCAGGGGTGTCCTTTGTGTGGGTTGTATGTGTCCTGCTTTTGAACCTTGATTGCTGTTGGCATGTCAGTGGCTGAGTGTGAGGAATGGTTGTAACTACAGCAGATAAGCTTTTTTGGGGGGCTGACCCCTAGTAGTGCAGTTTACTTTAGCAAGGCTCTGGTACCTGCTGAACATACCTCTGAGGTATATCATTTATGGAGTAGGTTGGTTGGTGCTATGGTGTGGTCTGAACCTGGCCACTGGTTGTATTTATTCTGGGTCCTTTTGAGAGGGGCTCTGTTGCATACTAAGGTCAGCTGCTGTCTGTGCCAAACTGGTGCTACCTGGTAGTGGAGTTACAAAGTGATGTTTGGTTGCCACCTGTGCTGGGCTTGGAGGCAGCAGGGAGGACTAGGCCATGAACTGAGGCTGGCTGCCACTACTGCCTGATTTGGTGTTGCTTAGCAAGAGGTACTGGGCACACTGAGGCCAGCTGCTGCTTGTTTGGGGTTTGTGGACCTTTGAAACATTTTTTCCCCCTGCATGGGCCAAGTGAGGCTGCTTGCGTGGAGGATACACCAGAAGAGGTTTGAGCTGGTGCATCAGTTGGGTACATCAAGGTCTCAGAGAATTATCAGGTGGGCCGAATGGTGTTAGCCAAGTTAATGGAGAGCTGATTTGGCCCCTGCCTGTACGTACCAGCTCTGTGGAGCTGGAACAATGGTGTCTGTCAGCACTTCTATCCCTAAAGAGCTGACCTGACTCCTGCCCTCCAGCCCTTGCTCTGAAGCTTGTCATTTCAGTTCCTCACCATGTCTCTGGTGATTTTTGAACTGTCATAGCACAGGAGTGCACAGTGAGTTTGTGGGTCTGTGCCTAATGCCTTTTCGTCCAGCAGTGCCTGTCTCTAGCGGCCCTCAGTATTAGCTGCAGTCCCCACTGGTTTTCACAGCCAGTTGTTATAGGGACTTTGAGGCACTGGAACACTATGTTGAGGATCTTGGTGTGGGGCTGGGACCCCTTGCTCCTCTGGGGGCAGACCTCAGCAAGCAACCAAGATATCCCTCCTATTTCCTAACCATCACACTAGGGTTTGGGAATCACCCACTCTGTATCTTTGCCCCTACCAGTCTCAAATTGGCTTCTTTATATCCTTAGTTATAGGATTTCTATTCAGCTAGTCTTCAGGTGGTTCCTCTGTAATTGAGGTGTAATTTTGATGTGGTCATGGGAGGAGGCAAGCACAGCATTTACCTACTTTCCTTCTTGACTGGAAGCCCACCCATCACATTCTTTTGAATGCTACTCCATATTACCATGAATAGTTGATGTAATTTTTGTGCATAATTATGTCATAGTTCTAGTTTGTTTCCCTAATGAGACCATAAGGTCTAGAGGGTTGAGTCATTTTATTTATTTTTGTTTCTTGTCTAAGTTTCTTGCACTCAGCAGAACCTCATTCAATATTTATGGACTGAAAGTGACCAAAGAAAACACTGATACTGGCCCTGTCTAAAACCTCTGATTCCTCTATCACCGTTCCTGCCACCCAAGTTTAGGTGCAAATAAAAATACAAACTCGAGCAAGAACTTTTAATTTCTGGAAGGCCTTTTTATTTGAACAAAACTTTCCATGTTAATGACCATAATAAAGGGAAGTTGACCTGGAAAATATTGCTAATTTTTTTCTTCCTTTTGAGTGACAAAAAGGGAGACCATAGTTTCCCCAAATCTCCAAAGACCACTATGTCCTCAAATTTAAAGAACTAATGAGATTGCTAATTTTCAAGTGTGGTGGTTTCTGAATTACAGCATGTCAATGGGAGAGTTCCTGTGTACTCAGATTGATCTGTTTGCATTTATTCAATACCACTGCTGTTAGTATGGGACTAGGGGAAATATTTACTGGCCTAAAAGATTATCAGTACTCCATACCAGTTTCCCAAAGTGGGGTGGACCAGGTGACTCCTGACGTTCAGGAATAAAGTAGTGGAAATTGTACACATACGCCCATAACATTTTTATCTCATCATACAAATTTTCTATTATGTACACAGCATATATAGTTAATAAACACACAGGTTGAAGTTTAAACTTTATTGGTTGTATTGTAGTCTTTGTTTCTGCTTCTCTTTAGCTTAGATTTGTCTTAGCTATTGTATATAGCAGAGGTCTCTAATTTTTTAAATCTTTCTTTCCTATCAAAAAATTTAGATTTTATTGTGTGAAAAATTCTAGTTGGTTCTCAAACTCATATGAGAAGAGTGTTGCTGATTCTCCAACATACAAAAATGAAAATTTTATCACCTAGACCCAAGCTGGATGTCTCACTAATTTTGATTCTGGTTGTTGTTTGGGATATGGCCCATTGACAATGACAAGGTTGGAGGCAGTAACTTTTTCTTCCATGTTACTATCATCACACCCAGGACTTAGTCACCTCAGAAATCATTAATTCCTCCAATCTCTAGCTTACTTACATCTAATGTTCACTCAGAGAAATCACTCACTTGTTCACATCTTAAACTCCCCTACCACCGTTAGTGCCTCACAGAACCCAAATCTGAACGGATTAGTATTCTCCATGCTTAGCCCTATGCTGTTGCCTTAAGCTAGAGAAAATATACGGATTGCAAATTGTTACCAACCTGAGACCCACAAAAATCCCACTTATTTGCTAGTCATCTGACTCAGTGAAAATGACTCCTTCAAACTGTCTTCTTTCTAAGCTTCTTTTTATCCTTCTTCCCTCTCCCCCCAACTTTAACAAACTATTTCATCAGGAAAATGTGAGCCATACCATTATCCCACCAACACTACATGTCTAACTGCATTTGTACCCATCCTCTGTGTATTCTCTTCTGAAAGAATGCTGCTGGTGGTGTCTCTTAAAGTAATTTTTCCATCTTGACAGTGGATCCTATATCCTCTGGACATATCAGGTACTTAATGCTATTATCCCTTTTTCCCTATCTTCACTCTTTCATTTTCTATTTGCCCCTTTATACTAGAAAAATTAGTTAAGATGTTCTCCCATGTAGTAAGTAGTAAAGTCTCATATAATAATTGAAAAAAAAAAAAAAAAGCCTCCTTTAGAAAGCACATTCTCTCCCAGCTACCGACCCTTTTTCTCTATTCCTTCTATAGCCAAAATTTTGAAAAGTTTTAATTGCTGCTTCCATTTATCCAAAATCCAATCAATCAAATAATTCCCTTGATTCTACCTTTTGAATATCTCTCAAAATCATTTACTGATCTATATTCCTACTCTGATCCACGCCACGATCATCTCTCCTTTGAAAATTTCCTATCCTTACATTCACTTTTGCCCTCCACTCTTCTCTACACAGCAACTAAAATAATACTTTAAAACCCAAATCTCATAATTCCTTCCTTAAAAACCACAAAGGTTTTCTGCTGACTTAGAAGTCCAATGATCACCTTCATGGTCTTAGGGAATCTGGCCCCTATCTTATTTTAATTCTCTAACTTTCCCTGGCTTCCTTATGCCATACTCATACAAAATGTTTTCACTGCCATAAAGTTTCTATGATTTTTATCAATTTAACACACTCTGCCCCAAACATTTCTCTAGAATTCACCTCACTCCTACTCTCATCTTTTGGGCGTCAGTCTCCACTCACTTTGTCAGAGCAATCTTCCCTGGTCCTCCCAAAGTGGGTTAAGTCTTCTAGATAGATGCTGTCACCTGTGCCTTGTAATTTTCTTTATAGCATTCATCATAATTATAATTAGTTATTTACTTGACATTTACCTTCCTTGCTAGATATAAACTTCATAAGGTTTTTTGCCTGGTTCAGTGATTACTTACTTAGCTCCCTGCCTGGGATATAGCAGGCATTCATACATTTATTGAATGGTTGAAAGAAAAAAACTCATTAAGAGTATAAAACATGGTAACAAATCCTGTAGGGTGAGAACAGACCTTTTTATTCATATATTGAGATAAACTGCAGAGACTAAAAGACAAAAAACCATAAATCACTCAGAACATTCATTAAAAATCAAATTCATTTTAAGAGTTCTCACACAGAAAATTTTATTAAGTCTGATATAACGTTAAATATTTTACAAATCAGACATTTCATTTTTAAATCTAATTGTATAATTTAGAATGCACTATAGACAAAGCTAAGATTTCCTATACCAGTTTCACTTCATTTAACTAATACAAGGCTTCCATTAAAATTCCATCACACCTTGAAAATGACCTGCAGCTTTTAAACACGCATCACTTAAATGGAAAGTCTATGTAGCAACACAGAAACAAAAATGCAAATAAATATGTAAGAAGCATTTCTTAATACAAATAAGTTACAAAATAATCATTTATGTGTGAGTTTCTTCTCCTTGGCATAGTTATCCAGCTCAAAAAAATCATTTTGAAATTGACGCTTAAAATACTCCAATGTCACTGAAAAACTCCCACCATTTTAGTGGTGCTCTTAAATGGCAAAGTAGGACATCCGATTGGAATGTCCTGATTCCTGTGCTGAAGTGAATGAGACTTGCTCACATTCATGCTGGGTGTCTTCTGCTATGCAGCTACTAGACAGTTTGGCAACCAGTAATCCCAAGTTTCAATAATAAATTAAACTTAGACATTTCAAGGAATACTTCTTACCTCCTACATATTTCCAGATTGCTAGATATAGGAAGATATAATTATATTTGAAGGATGGGCCTTACAACAGGAATCTGTTTTAAAATACGAAAAATATTAACAGAAAGAATTCACACCAATGACATTCTGTGGGCTGACTTTCAAAGTTAGAAATAGGAATATCCGCTGCTAATGGAAGCCCTGTTCTGTGCAAACGTAGTGTGGTATAAAATAATCACACATTTGAGGTATTAGCTGGAAAAAATATTATATACAGCTATACACGAACACATCCACAGAATATTCACAAATCTATTGGCCCCAAAACCAGCAGATAATAAATAAGGAAATCACGTACCAAAAGGAAAAAGTTACACACGGAATTTACAAAAAAAATGTGGTTACAAAATCCTTAATATAAGGAGTATGTTTTGAATTAACCTTTGAGGGAAAATGTTTCCGTTTATATGAAAATATCTATTTAAATAGTAGTAAAACCAAAAGGAAAGTCTGAATTCTAGGACTGTGTTGCCTGCCAGATTATTAAAGGGATATTCGAGAATTCCTTGAAAATCCTCATTCTACTCACTTTTTGTTTGGAAGTTGCTATTAAATGACTCTTTTCTTCTCACTGGTTTATAGAAAAATTTATGGATTTTTATTAGGTGTAGTCCAATGTGGCCAATAGATAAGGCTTTTTAGCTATTTAGTAAAGATTAAAATTCTGATTTACTGTTCATTTTCAGAAGTTTTTCTCTTCCGAGAAGAAAAGATTATGAATGCCCTTTTAGTTTGCATCACTTAGTATGAAGATGGTAATATGGGTAATAATAAAGCCAAGCTTTATATGTGGAAGCTAAACAAATGCACAAATTATCCTTTTGAACCATTTAGTTCTTTAATGCAATGCTTACTGAACTGGAAAAATGGTTCATTTGGTCCTTAGGCCAACATCAAGAAATATTTCACTGCCTTAACAAAGGTGGGAGATTTATTTATTTTTAAAGAGTATGTAGGAATACATAAGTAATATTAACATGTCATGTATATTAAATTAACAGCTGAATTTTAAAATACTGCAAATCAACAAAGGGACATCAAGATGTTAATCAGTTTTCTTGGTTACTATTTTACATATTAGTGTAGCTGAAGATTTAACAGGAAGAAATGTAAGCATAAAGTGCAATTAAAGGAAAGGGCTGGAATTTCACATTCCTGTTCTATGAACACCTGAGCTGACACAAAAGCAGAGTGCTGTAATGCCTTGGTATATACATATGAGAAAGGACTTTCTTTTCTCTACCAAACCTTTGTAAATCATAAATAAGCATGTAATGATTATGAAACAAATACCTATTTCAGCATTCAAATTAATGTTTCCGAAATATATTGTTTTCACTCACTAGATGGACTATAATTTGAAATTTCTCATTGTTGAAATAAATTTTCAGATTTCATTAAAATAAATTCTGAAACTTACAAATGACTGGCATTTATTTGAGAACTAGGGATCAAAAACAGTGAAAGGAAAGGTATTATTTATTCCCCCTAAATCCTCACAAGGACAATGATGTTTGTGTGTATGTGTAGAAGGGCTAAAAATGTAAAGCATTAATAAATATAATTGCTGCAAAACTTCTAAAATACAGTTAAGAAAAGCTAGTAAAGCGACACTTAAAGAATGAGGGCTTTTAGACAATGATTAAAATAAACAGTACAAATTTTCAAATGAAATTGCAAAGCTCATATAGATAAAACTAAGATGACAAAATGTTGGGATTTTTAAAAGTAGGAAAAAATATGGATATCTCACATGTTAAGATAGCTAAAAAGTTTTTATTTTGTAGAACTAACCCCCAAATTCTAACATACTTAGTTGGACTTTCATACCATAATATAGGTAACATTAAGGACTTAATCTTTACTTGCATATTTTATATGTAGCTTATTTTGTCAGGCACTCAGTCATTTCTCGAAAGTGTTTGAAAATATTATCAAACACACTTCCCCCAACATTTCATGAAATGTAATGGAATGCAGCAAGGTAAGTAAAATACAATATAATAATACTGTCCAAAGCCAAGTATGACTTCTTAATACATAATTTTACTTAGTTTGATAACTTCATCTATCACCTTAAAGCCAGGATTAAGAGAAAAAGAATCAGTCAACAAGAGTCAATTCCTATAAGCATCAACCACAGTCATGTAAATATCCCAATATAATGGAAAAATAAATGGATGAAAATTTTCATTTATAAGTTTTCTGATGCATACAAACTTTCACAATCAGAATGTTGTGATTTTCTTTTTAAAAATTCATTCTACAAGCTCAAGAAAATATTTAAAATTGTATTTTCTTTTAAGCACTACTATTTTTTTAAAGGTGGCATTTCTAAAAGAAAAGAAAATTGGTTAAGCTGTTCAGTTTTCCTAGGACAATATGTAGTTTAGTTTAACCTACTAACTCAATTAGGTATGTCTACTGATTCATCCAAAAAAGGGACACAAGAGAATATTTTTAAAAGAATGGTCATTTTAACAGTTTTGACAGATGCTATAAATTAACTACATTCATAAAAAAATCTTTCAACAAAGGAATACAGCAACTTTAGCACTCTCTCATATTAAAAAAAAACTATCAAAGATGTATTCATGTTCCACTGAATACGAAACAAAATTATTAAAATATTACAATGTTAAACACAAGATTAGAAATCAACTAGTTTCATACCCAATATAGGTACTAAATACTTCAATTTCCAGCTGATTTTTCAAATTTATATTATGGATTTAACTACAAGGAGCTTATTCCTATAGGATTAAATGAATTACTAAATGGTGAATAGATTTTTGCTCAGAATTTTATAAGGATAGTTTGCTATAAATCACTATTCTACCTGCTGCTGTGTTTTTGCTCACTGTTGCAGGTGGCCAAACAGATCATGCCCTGATCAAATAAGTGTGCTGTGATCTACTTTATATGTTTAAAAGTTGGCAATAAGGTTAAAAGGCACAAAGCAAAGTAGTAATTTTTTTCCTATTACTTATTTGTAGAAGAATCTATTTACTTTTGGGTTCTGTTTAAATGATCACTAAGAAGAAACTACAATTTTCCACGCTGGTGAGGGGGAACAGGTGGATCCTGTTCATAAATTTAGCAGCCTTCAAAGAAATATACAGGGGTTGGCAAAAGTAGGTTTATAGTTGTGAGTACATGAAACAGAGTTTATTCTTGAATCATTATCCACTAATTATTGTATTACTTATTTGTACTACAACTATAAGCCTACTTTTGCCCTACCCTTTATATGAACATTTGGGGGCATTTTAATAATTGAAATTGCAAATGACAAATTGCCATTTACTGTTAAAGACCCTTTTTGTTTAGTATCTATATAGCCATTTCCTCATATTTTCTTTAAAATCTATCAGTAGAGCATTTCATTTCTATGCATGGCTTTGCAATTAATAAAACTAAATCAGTAGCAAACTGATACTCTACTCTAGTTCATTTATCTCAATATATATTTTAAAATATAATGGCAATATTAAAATAGGTAATAATGCTATAAGATTTTACACAAAGTTAAACAGCTTTTGTTTTTTCTTTTGGAAAAAGTTTCATTATTTAAACTCCACACATTTGACATCTGACAAGGAACATGTAATTTTGTCATAGAACATTTATTCCATCAGTTTAAACTGAAGTGTCTCATAGAGCTAAACACTAAAAGAATTCACATTTTTAAAAAAGGCAATAACCTGTATATGCACAAAATGATCATTCCATAAATATTTACATAAGGGAAAAAATGGAGAATCACTAAAACTGGAAACTGCTACAGGTGTGACAATCCTTTCTTTAGACATTTTTACTTAGTAATCAGATAAGCTTACAGAAGCATAACTAAAATATTTTAGTTTTCAGTTTCTTATTATTTAAAGGAGTCAGTAGGTTATAAACAGTCCAAGATTTCAGGGACCAACTAATTTAGTTTAGTATTTACTAACAAATCTTCTTTAGCTCTCATGATGAAACTAAATTCACAGAAAAAATAAATAGTATGTTAAAAGATATGAATAAAATTATAGTTCATCCTCCTTTATAAATACTGGTCAGCCGCTCCAATTCTTTACAGTTATCCATACTCAAGGCTTCTGCCTTTCTTCGAAGTCGCTCATCTCGGTACACTTTTGCTGCGTATTGCATATCTGTTTCTGTTAACAAACAAAAATATTTTGCTAAGTAAATAATAATTTAGATCACTGAGTTGTTTTAACCTAAATGATGTTTCATAGATAGAAGCCCTTCAAATACTTCTATTAACTGACTTTTTAAAAATAGAAAAAAAGCCAATTGCTACTCTTAAAAGCCATTTGGAAACCTAGCACGTAAAAAACACAGAGCTGTTCAGGAAAAGAAGCAAGGATAGAATCCCACCAACCTTTTCCCTCCACTCCTGTCCCCAATAGTTTAAGAACTGCTCTAAAGCATCATCTTGACTCCTTACCCTAAAGATATCCTACGCTATTCAATACTGCTACTGTTTGTTTTTGCTGTGACCTTTTGTTAAGGTTTCATATTACTTAATTATGCCAAGACTTAGA
The DNA here is from genome assembly GCA_004024845.1 of Tonatia bakeri. NCBI lineage: Eukaryota > Metazoa > Chordata > Mammalia > Chiroptera > Phyllostomidae > Tonatia > Tonatia bakeri. The sequence continues at coordinate 16,969 of PVIA01010119.1, forward strand.
AGTAGAAAATTTTGAAATCTTTTTGAGTTTTCTTGAATTAAAACACACATATGCACCCTTTTTACTGAAGGAACACAAATGAGAAAAAAAGCTTATACTACAATCATAGTAGTGATATTCACCAAATAAGTACTTCTGAGGCTGCCTTCAGTATGTGGAATGCATTTTTTACTAAAGAAAAGTAAATGAACTAGAAATCAAACATTCTTCAGGGAAGTTTTCTCTTATTTTCCTGTTATTCTCAGCCATTTTATTGTTTGTTAACACTTCCAAAGGGTGGCAGTGCATAGAGAGGATGTAACAAAAAAAGGGAAAAAATGGAAAACAGTGACCAAAATAGAGAAAATTAGCCAGGATTACAAATTAGATACTCAAAAGTAAGAGTGTTACCTATTTTTAAAGATCTTCAAAAATCATCTTCATGCAATCAAATCAGGCTTGGATTTTAACAACTAAATAGAATCAGTTCACACCTTTAATTTACAAATGAGGCACTTAAAAAATCCATTTGCAGCTGATTCTTCCCAAATGAGGTATATTAATCCAAAATTCACAGGGATAGTATATTGGAATCTAGATTCCAATCCAAATCTCCCACTCCTGGTCTAATATTCTTTCCATTAACTCAAATTATTGTATTTTATAAAATACCTATTTTACCAATCTAGGCATTACAAAGTGTTGGAAGTGAATTTAAAACAGAAAAACCCTGGCAAAAGAATATACATTGGACAATAATCTTTTTGATATTAATTTCTAGAATAAATTAATTATTTCTTAACAGGTAAATCTCATCTTAACAAGTGAAACATTAAATCAATGGATTAATTAGTGTTATACAGAGTCCCTCCCCATTTCCATCTTCATTTAAAACCACTAACATAGATGTGCTGAGCTTGAAATTTTATTTTGAAAATTTCAAACCTACACAAGAGTACTACAACAAACATCCTAAAACCCTTTACCTTGATTAATTCTTCACATTTGTCAAATTTGCTTTAGCTGTCTCTACAGTAAAGCCTGTTGTTATTATTGTGGTGATTATTATAACTTTGTAGAACCGTTTGAGAATAAGTTACAGATATCATGACCTTTCATTCCTAATTACTTCAGCATGTTTTTAAGAACAATTGCTTTCTCTTATATAACCACAGTACAATTTTCAAATTCAGAAATTTAACAATGATACAATACCATTATCTAATATCTAGTCGATATTCAAACTTCAAAAATATTACTGATGACAAAAATCTCCACAAATACCATTTAAATCCTTGCTATATGCAAAATACTGTTACAGGCCAAATCTATATTAAAACATTCTGTCTCATTTAAGTATTGAGCTCTGATTACGTACTAGGAAATTCTAGACTATTCCTTGAATAGGGAAACCTGCAGTTATCAATTCCTAAGACTTTGAATAAGTTTTTAAATGTTAAGCATTTGATAAACTTACTCTGTTGTCTTTCTTTCCAGCAATTATTTCGAATATTAGTCACATAATCTTCTTCCACACTTTTTTCAACCTTTTGTAGTAACATTCCTTTATATTCATTTTTAAAGTCCTTGTTGACATAATAAACGACACCCAAGTTTTCTGTTTGCATTTTAATAGTCTGCCCTGATCCACTGTAAAAGAAAATGCTTGCTCATTATTTTTAATTAAAACTGTACATTCTGATCTGCTATATAAACCAAGCTAACAAAATAATGAAAAATAATTAAGTCATTATTGGTAATCATTTATTTACATTATTTCAAATCACCAACCACTACCATTCATGTCATAAAAAAGTAATCATTTTATTTTTAACAATCATTTTGATACAGTATGTTCTTATAAGTTCTCTCAATTTTTAGTTAACATAAATCTTACTTGAAAGAAATATAAAGTTATTTCTTATTTTTAGACCAATGTTTTTAATACTGTAAAATCACTGGCAGTATGATCTTATAAAGTCTCCTATAGGTTCCCATGAACCTAAATAGCATTGTTATAGTGAAGTTTCTAGAATAGATGCATTAAATTTCTTTTATGCACTGACCTTATATATAAAGTACTTTATGGAAAAATACTTCATATAAAAGAAATATTTTTATCTCATCAATATTTTACAAACAGAAGAGTGAAATCAATTTCCCCTTAATAACAAAAACCTATGTAAGATTAATGGAAATTCTATTTTTGTCTTTAATGTCAACATATTACGTTAAATTGCTGTCAAATTTAAATAGTATAGCACTTCAGTCTTTATCCACAATGGAAAAGATATAAACTAACAACATAATGTTTTATGACTTGAGTAACTATTTTAAAAATTAGGCATTTTAAAATCTGATACACTTACAGTAATAGACGATATGGCACTTAAAAGCTGAAAAAAGCACAAGGCCTTTTAAGGAAAGCCAAGTAAGAAACAATTGCAATTCTTTTTTGTAAGATGTCACTTAGCTACTTACGATCTGGGATGTAAGGAATAAGGAGGATTAGAGACCATCAATTGACTTAGTAATGACACGAGGATCAATACAATAATTGGCATCAGCTGAATAAACACAGAAAAACCTCCCTATAAAGAAATCATCAAAGAACAAAAAACTGTAATATAACTGTACTTGTAAATAATCCATTAGCTGTCATGCATTTTTAGAAGCAGAAATGATATTTGAGATCTGATTCAGTGTTTTCAAATCTGTCTGAACATACCAACTTCTGAGGTGATTCTTAAAATACAGCTTTCCAGGTGCTTCACCTAGTGATCCTGATTTGGAAAACACTAACACAACCTGATCTTATTTTACAGACCAGAAGTTCTCTCTCTCACATACACAGACCCTATCAATACGCAGCAGATGCACTTTTACTTTGGATTTGAGTGTAGAACATGGAAACTGATGAGTGCCAGAGTGAGGGCCCAGGCCTAGTGCACTTTCCACTTACCTTTCTACTTCATGTGATTTAATTGTTGTATGCAATTAGGTATAACTGCATTAAAACAAGGGAAGTTACATCCAATTTAAGTTTTTCAGTGTAAATTCTAAATTCTTTAGGACCAACAATAAGACATAACCTTCAAAATATGCACACTGCAGGTTACCTTCATTAGAATCACAGTCCAGTGACCCAGTGACCCAGTCACCCTCCACCCTGACTTCTACACATGCTCCCCTAATATCTCTAAGGGACATTCTAGTCAATACTTGCTCTATTTTCAGACAGCTCTAATTGCTTTTTCTGAACTGAAATTTGCCATTTTATAATTTGTAATCATATCATAAACATACATCTCCTCTTTCTTCTTCTCTTTCATGTCCACTATGTCGGTGCTGATGCTGTTGGCTATAACCAGCTCGCCCATTTGAAAACGAATGTACGCTACCTAGAAAAATTAAAAGCAAGGTTAAATTAGGGAGAGCAATTATGATAAAAAAATTATATTTTCTTTTACAAAGAAAATATTTTTAATTTTTATTTAATTTTTAAAAATTACTAAAATACTGCATTATTGAATAGTGAATGCTTATTGTCTTCTCTTTTTGTGAGTGAAAGGTGGACAGAAATGATTCTTCCCAGACTTTGCTTCCTTTAAAGATTAATTCTTTTTTTATGAAAACTTGAATACAAGTTCTTCCCTAATATGTATACATAAAGAACTTTCATTGTGGTTGGTTGTTTTTACAAACCTTAGATCATTACTCTGAAACTCTGCCACCTGCATTTATCTACTAATCATAAATATCTCTAAAAATCAAAAGACAGTGATCTAATTCATTTTTTTGAAAAAAAAAAAAAAAAACAGCTGTACAATACACTATGGTAGAGGTAGACCACAATTTATTCGAATATTCTCCTTCTGATGGACATTCAAGTTGTTTTCAAATAAGGTGACCTACCAGAAATGGCTACAGCTGACAAAGTAAGCTATGGTAAAAAAGCAAAAGAACTGTGAAAAAACTATCAGAAAATTCACTATTACCTGAAAGACTTTTGTTCGTTCCTTAACATATTTTTAGTCAGAATTATTATTCTGAATATTTTTAAGAGGTAATTATATACCTAATATTTCAAAATACAGGTTATATTTTTCAGTCAATAATTTGTATTTATACATCATCTTCCCTACCAGGATTCTTTATAAAATGTCCTATTAATGACCATCACCTTTCTCAGTAATATTAGGACAGGGCCACCAGACCAAATTACATTGCTAAGTTTATAAAAATTCTCCTAATTTTGAATGGGATGTTTAACTTTAAAACATAAGGAAATGTTGTAAAACAAAGACTGGAGCTTTAATTTTGAACACCTTAGAGAAGATGCTCTTAAAGAAAATTAATTTCCATACAACAACTCATAGTAAATGTAAGCAGAGTTTAGTACTATTTATGCTATTATAAAATCTATTCATTTAGTAGTACCTCTGTAATATTTTATTTTGATAGCCTGCAGTAATTATTTCTATCTTAATTTAAAAAACCCACTTTTTATATAACCTACAAATCAGATATTTTAATAGTATGTCAATGGAAAACACCTCTACATTTATCCAAATTAGCAACTGACAATATTATAATAAAATATCTACAAAGATCCCCAAGGAACCAATGTCAAATAGCTGTCCACAGTCATAATAGCACTTAACTAAGACATTGCCATTGGATTTCCTACTTACATATCCTTTCTTCAGCTTTACATAAAATACAGAATATCTGTACTCATTATTTCTTTGTATTTTCAATTAAAATATGTTCTAGGAAAAAGGCAGACTTATAGTAAATGTAATGAGTCTAACATTTTCTTCTACCTTCATGAAAAACCATCACAGGATAATAATAATGTAAGAAATGTAGGGAAGAAGGTAGATAAATCTCTAAGTAGCCTATATGGAGATAAGAATCTTTAGCTTCATAAAATATAATATTTACAATTAACATTAAAATACCTGAAGGAAATCCACCACCAAAAAATATATTAAACAAGTCTTCTGGAGTTATATCAGCTTCACAACCTCTATGGAAATTAAATCTACCATTGTTTTGGTGATTACACGCTTGTTCTTCATTGCCTGTGAGGTCATATTGTTTTCGTTTTTCTGGGTTGCTTAAAATAGCATAAGCATTTCCAATCTCTGCAAAAGTAATGAGTAAAAATTGATAAGCAAAGTTTTTACATTTTAAGATTATCCCATATAAAAAAAAACTGTCATAATTAACAACAAAAACCACTTGAGGCTAATTAATAAAACAGTAAAACAGTAACAATTTCTTTTAAAGGTATTACACTTGCTTGCAATTACATGTATTATTACCTCCCAATACAATTTTTTACACTACACAGGCAAGTCTCCCTACTACTTTAAATATAAAGGAATGTCGATCTTACTTTCTTACTATTGTGCTCCATACCCTAATACCCTGCTTCTTCATTTTTGAGTATCCTAATCTAGTCAATTCATTAGTACCATTCAAACCTATAATAATAGCAGTAGCTAGCTACCAACTGCTGGGCTCTGAACCCAACCCATGGACCCCAACCTTATTATATTATCCATTATTATACCCACTGTACAGATGAGTTGCCTAAGGTTCACAAATATTAGGGAACTTGTTCAAGGTCAATTTCTTTTAGCACAGCAAGTACACTGTATGCAACCTACATCATAAATCTTATTTTGCATGTTGCAGCTATTCTGCCTTCTATTCCTGAAAAATTTATCCTTCTTAAAACTGTAAACTCCATGAAGGTAAGGACTGCGTCTATGTTTTCACTGCATTATCCCCATGGTTCAACATATAGTCCAAATTTGTTTTTGAATAAATCCAGATGGTCTTTAGTTTTACCCTCTCACTTTGTTACTTTAATATTTATTTATAAAGAATTCTACCTCCCATCTCATGCTCCTGAATCCAAAACAGGCAATGGTATAGGAGGAGATAATTTCATAGTTATATAGATGTATAATCACTATATTGTACACCTGAAACCAACATAATATAGTATGTGAACTGTAACTGAAGAAGTTTTAAAAATTATTTTAAAAAGAGGCAATGGTACACTGGTTATCAAAATGTCTTCCTGAGGTAATTTATAAAAGTGTAATGCTTTCATCTAAAAGCAGAACTACCCTATTTTCATTCTGACATTTCTAATAATTAATCATTTTACAAATATAACTTGCTTCTTAAACCAGATCACATAAGCCTCTTGCAATATGAGATATTTTAAAAATACTTTTTGAATCCCATGTGATTGTTGCCATAGGTACTGTGAAGCAAATAGACACTCATTAGGTAGTTGTTTTGGGCTGATCACACATCACACTGAAATTAATTAAATACAGATACTCTGGAACTTTCTTCTGATAGGGCTTCTTAAACCTGGATTTCAGAGATAGGTCTCAGATGGTATGGGAACCCCAATGCATGAAAAATTAGGTGAATGATCCATTTATTTGAGGAGATGGTCTAAAACTTTCTTTACATTCTCAAATAGTTCTGACTTAGAAATGTAGCCATCATTTATAAAGTTGCTTCAATAGGAAAGTATAAGCAGAGAGCCCAACAATGTACTTGCAAACACCACCAAAGTATTAACCTGTAACCTAAAAAAATAAAAATAAAACATCTATCAATATCTGCCAAAGTTGTACTCTGAGTAATAATATCAGCTTTAGAGTTTAACCTCTATTCACTAAATGGACTATTTCAGGTAATTTCATAATGTTTTACTTTTTAAAGTAATAATATATTGTCAACCCAATTCTATTTTTAAACTTGCATTTTTTTAAAAAAAATTTCAGGAATGGGTGTAAGTGGAAGAGGATAAAGAGGGATAACTGGTAATGGAAAAAAATACAATTAAAAAAAGTATTCTAAAAAAATTCCAAACATTAAGATATTTTATAAGATACTTGTGAAATACTTTCATAATACGTAATTAAAGGCATGTAAGAAAATTTATTCCATCCAATGTGACTAATTTTCTATTAATTTACTTTGTGCTATACCATAATCAAAATTTTTTTTCAGTTCCTTATTATCTAAAGAATGAAATTCAAAATTTATTTCGGTATTCAAATAGCTTACAAGATACATTTCTACTGCAGGCTCAGTTACTTCACAAAAAGACATTTTTCCTTTATTTACTTCTCTTTAATTAAACTTTTTTATTTTGAAATAACTTTATATTCACATCAAGTTGTAAGAAATGAGTAATACAGACAGATCCCTGTACCTGTTCTAATTTCTCCCAATGGTAATATCTAGTAAAATTATAGTACAGTGTGATATAGGGTACTGACAGTGGTATAATCAGGATATAGAATACTTCCGTCACCACCCCCACATTGTCATTTTATTGCCCTACCCACTTCCTATCCTTCCACCCCCTTTTTAACTCCTGACAACCACTAATCTAGTCCTTATTTCTATAATTTCAGCATCTCAAGAATGTTACAGAAGTGAAATAATACAGGATATAAGCCACATAAAACCTTTTGAGATCTGCTTTTTTCAACCAGCATAATTCTTTGGGGACTGATCCAGGTTGCTACGTAAAACAATATAGTTCATTGCTTTTTATTCCACAGTATGGATATATGGTTGTTTTATCACTCACCCACTGAATAGCATCTCAAGTTTCTAGTCTTGGGTACAGGTTTATGTGTAAACATTAATTTTCACTTATTTGTGGTAAGTGCCCAGGAATGCAACTGCTGGGCTGCATGGTATTTGAATACTTAGTTTTTATGAGAAGTTGTCAAACTGTTTAACAGAGTGACTGTCATTTTACATCCCAACAATGTATGAGTGATATATTTTCTCTGTATCCATAGCAGTAGTTGGTATTGTCACTATTTTTTATTTCAGCCATTCTGTAATGATATCTCATCTTAGTTTGCATTATTTCTAATGGCTAATGAATGGATGTTAAGAATATTTTCTTTTGCTTAGTGGCCATTTGTATATCATCTTTAGTGCAATGACTCTTCTCGTTTCTTACCTATTTTCTAACAGAACTGTCAATTTTTTACATTTGAGTGTGGAGAGTTCTCTACATATTCCAGATATTAGTCCTTTGTCAGATATGTGTTTGGCAATTTTTTTCTCCTTTCCTTCTGTTTGTCTTTTCATCCTTTTCATAGAGTCTTGGCAGAGCAAACTTTAAAAAAGTTTTAATGAAGTCCAACTTACTAACTTTACCTTCTGTATAAATCATTGCCTAGCCCAAGGTCCTAAGGAGTTGCTCCCATGTTTTTTGCTGACACTTCAAAAAGTACTCTAAATTTAAATTCACGATTCATTTTGAGTTCATTCTTGTATTAAGCATGAGATCTAGGTGAAGGTTAATTTATTCATTTATTTATTTCACCTATGAATATCCAATTACTCCAAACCATTTGCTGAAAAGGATGTCTTTCCTCTATTAAACTGCTTTTGCACCATTGTACAATAGCAACTGGGTATATTTGTATGGGTCTACATCTGGGGTCCCCAGACTGAAGTCTATCACTCTCTTAATACCACACAGTTTTAATAACTGTAGCTATAAAGTAAGCCCTCAAATCAGGTATACTGATTATTCCTACTCTATTCTTTTAATAAACTTTTTTATTTTTTCAGATTCTTTGCTTTTCCATGAGTTTTAGAGTAAACTTGATTTTATTTATAAAAAAGTCCTGCTAGGTAGGATTCTAACAGGCACTGTGTAAGTATATGTATCAATTTGTAGAGACTTGATATTTTTATTTTTTGAGTCTTCCAATCAATGAACAAATTAATTATTACATTTATTTAGACCTTCTGATTTCTTTCATTAGTATTGTATAGCTTTCAGCATACAAATCCTATACAAGTTTTGTTAAACATCAAACTGAAAACTTTTTGCATAGCAAAGGAAACCATCAAAGAAATGAAGAGACAACCTACTAAATGGGAGAACATATTCGCCAATGATATATCTGATAAAAAGTTAATATTCTAAATTTATACAGAACTCATACTACTTCAAACCAAACCAAACCAAACCAAACCAAACCAAACCAAACCAAACCAAACCAAACCAAACCAAACCAAACAAACAATTTAATTTAAAAATGGGTAAAGGACCTGAATAAGACACTTTCCCAAAGAGGACATAGAGAAGGTGACAGACATGAAAAGGTGCTCAATTTTGTCACTAAGGTCACTCATTTTCAGAGAAATGCACATTAAAATCACAATGAAATATTACCTCACATCTGTCAGAATGGCTGTCATCAATAAATCCACAAATGACAAGTGCTAGCAAGGATGTGGAGAAAAGGGAACCTTTGTGCACTGTTGGTTGGTAGGCAGATTGGTGCAGCCACTATGGAAAACAGTATGGAGGATTCTCAAAAAATTTAAAGTGAAACTGCCTTATGACTCAGTGATTCCACTTCTGGGGACTTACTGGAAGAAACCCAAAACATCAATGCAAAGGACTATACACAGCCCTAAGTTCTCTGCAGCGTTATTACAATAGCCAAGCTATGGAAGCAACCCAAGTGGTTCCACAGACAAGAGGATAAGAAAGATGTGGTACATATACACACAATAATGTATTACTTGTCCATAAGAAAGTATGAAATCTTACTATTTGCTATAACATGTATGAACCTAGAGGGTATTATACTGAGTGAAATAAATCAGCCAGAGAAAGACAGATATATGATTTCACTTATATGTGGGATCTAAAGAACAGAACAAATAAACAAAAGTGAAACAGACTCACAGATTCGAGAGAGAACTGTATTGCCAGAGGGTGAGGGAATTGGGGCACTGGGTGAAGGAGGTGAAAGGGAATAAGAAGCACTAATTGGCAGTTAAAAATAGTTAAGGGAAGTAAGTAAAGCATAGGAAATACAGCCAATAATATGGTAATAACTATGTATGGTGCCATTTGGGGTACTGAAAAGATCAAGGCGAATGCTATGTCAAGTACATGATTATCTAACCACTAAGTTGTCTACCTGAAACCAATACAAAATAAAAATTAAAAAAAAATTTATATGTAAGTCTATTATGTGTATGACTGTAAATGGTAAAGTGTGGGGTGTGAGTGGGACCACAGTTTTGTTTCTACGGTATTTGGCTGCAGGAGAATGGCTATTGTTTAAAAGCTTTCTGTCTGGCTGGGTTACCCCTTTCCTGTTCATTTGGCTACTTTAGAAATCAGGCTTTCTCGGGAATTGTGCTCATTTGATGTTTCTGGGTTGTCTGCTTCACCAGCACCCCATATGATATAAAAGGCATAATGAAGGGAACCCAACCATGTCACTGCCATATTGTTCTTTCGGTCCCAAGGTCCCTAGCCATTCTACCTTCTCTCCTCCTTTCAGAGTTTTCTTATGTTTGTTTGTTTTATATACAGTATTCAGTTGCGCTTAGGGCAAGGAACAGGTAAGAATACATATGCTCCAATTTTTGAAGTGAAAGTTCTCACTAATTTTTAAATCGATTACTTCATTCTCATACCCAAGTTTCTGCCATTGTCTCTCTCACCAGAGAAATCATATTCATCTTGACAAAACTCTTAATTCTCACTTATTATATGAAGATTTCTCTAATTTTTCTGATCATAATACTACTTCATCTTTCTGATTCTTCTTCAGCCATCTTTATTCTGTTTTTATATCTAATTATATTCAGTCTTCTGGGAGATCCTGGGCAAATCAGTTAATCTCTCTGACCCTCAATTCTCTTATTTGTGAAAGGAGGATGACACTGGTTCCCTGACTATTTCATAAGATATTTAATAAGCATTAAATTTAAAACTATAAAATGCTTGTCAAATGTTAGGTATTATTATTCCAAATTTCTATGTAAGACTTGACTTTCCGTTGTAATGACTTCTTTGTGTTTAGAGATACACTCTAGATGTTAAGAATATTGAACTAACAGATTTAACACAGGCAATGGCATCTGATCTATTATTATTTATCAAGCAAACACATATACAGCAAATCCATGTCCTTGTTATGACATTCACGTATACATCAACAGACAGACACTATTCAAATAGTTTCTGGGACTTCCAGTCAAGATGATGGCATAGGTAAAAACAGCTTGCCTCCTTGCACAACCATGTCAAAAATTATAACTTAATTATAGAATGGCATCACTCGACATCACTCAGAACTGTCATATCGAGTTGAATAAACTCTGACGACTAAGGAATTAAAGAAACACCATCCATCCAGACTGGTAGGAGGGGCAGAGACACGGAATGGGCAGGTCCCCGAATCACATGTGGTTGATAAAAATTCGGGAGGGATATATCAGGAGCAAAGATTCCGAGCCCCACACTAGGCACCCCAACCCAGGGTTCCAGTGCCAAGAAGAATTAAGTCCCCATAGCTTCTGGCTACAAAAAAAAAAGTAGGGACTGAGTCAGTGGAAGAAATTTCTAGAGTCCCAAGCAGTTCCCCTTAAAGAACCCACAAAGGACTTACTCAGACTCACTCCTTCTGAGCTCCAGCATCAGGGTAGCAGCTTGAAAGGTGTCAATAGCATACAAGATGAACTGAAGTGTCTGGCATCACTGCTGGAGGGGCAGCTTTTCCCAGACAGAAAAGTAGGCAGAGGCCATTGTCCCTTTTCTGAACCCTACCCCACAGAGCTACAGAGTCAGCAGGCATGTGCCATATCTAAAACTCCTTCAACCTGGCTAATCCTGTTCACCCCACTCTGGAGATCTCCTGAGACTCCGTCCCACCCAACTTACAGGCCCACCCAAGCTGTTACCAGAGACTTTTCCATATGAATGACTGGTCCCCACTCATGCATCACAACTTCCTAAAACCTCTCAAAAAAGCAACCTCTCAACGAAGCTGGCTTCAGTGAGTCCCCAACCCCTGCAACCTCTTGCTAAGTGGCACCAGGCCCAGCACTAACAGCAGTCAGCCTAGATTCACAGCTTGTCTTCACCTGGGACTCTCCAAGCACAGCATAAGTAGCAGCCATCTGAGATTGCTTTATAACCCAGGCAGGGTGGCCCTGGGCAAACACAGGTAGGGGGTGACCTTGGCCTGCATCACTCAGGAAACTCCAGAGCCTGTGCATCCAGGAGACAGCTACAGAACATGCTGAAGCACCCCCACACTGCCCCTGCACAGCTGGCTCTCCATGGAGGGCACAGGTTGGTGGTAAGAGGTCATAGCCAGACCTTGCAGCTGACTAGCCTGGGTATCCCTCCCATTGATTTGTCAACAGCCATCAAGGTTCAACTACAAGAGGAGGGTGTACTCAGCCCACATGGAGGGCACACCTAGAGTACCCAGCTTGGGTTATAGGGGAGGCTGTGCCACTGGACCTTACAAGACACCTACTGCATTAAGCCACACTACTAAGATAGAAAGTCAGATCAAAACTCTACAAAAAATTAAACAAAATGGAGATAAGCAATCTATCAGATGCAGAGTTCAAAACACTGGTTTTAAGGATGCTCAAGGAACTTAGTGAGAACCTCAACAGCATAAAAAGATCCAGTCAGAAACAAAAGATTCACTAATTGAAACAAACAACAATTTACAGGGAATCAACAGTGGAGCTGATGAAGCCGAAAAACAAATCCATGATTTGTAATATAAGGAAGCAAAAATTAACCAATCAGAACAAGAAGAAAAAAGAATACAAAAAACAAAATGAGGATACTGTCTGTTGCTGGGGACCACCCTGCCCTGCCTGATCTCAGGGAGCTGTAACACCCCGTGACTTAGGCTGAGTGAGAGACCTCCGGACCAGGAGCCACTAAGGAGACAAAACTTATTCCCCTGGCATGAATGCTACCTGTTCTGTGCCTGGCCTTTAATGCTTGATCAGTTAGCCAATGACGGGTAACAATTCTCTAGGAAGGGGATTGAACCTAAGACAGGCAATGATCACAAAAAGGCCTATGGGATGAGACTCATGGGACTGTGGAAATGAAGGGGTGATCGACATCAAGCCCTATGTCAAAGCCTGAGTCTTTGTACTTGGATGTGAGAGATCCAAGTATCCTGAATGCCTTTGTCTCCTGACTGCCAGGTTCAAGCCTACAGAAACAGCAAATAGCTAAAGGGGCAGCCCAAACTGGAGATGGCGGACCACCGGGTAATCAGGCCTGGGACATAGAATATGCAAGATCCTGTGAGATCTGTTTGCTGGAGGATGTTATTAACTTGGAATTTAAAGTCACAGACAGGAAACCTTTGGAACCTGTAGTCCTTTCATATGATAAAACTCCAATCTCTGCCCAGAATCACAGCAGCAGTTCTGTTAGCATCTTTGTAAGTCACCTGTTTCCTTTGATCCTTTCTGCCAAACTGTGAATCCACAAACTGAGTCTGCTTTCTTAATAAAAACCTACTTGGGCAAAGGAACGGGGCGCTTTCCACTACAGAAAGTGGCCATGTTGTCTCTATTCCCCCACAGAAACTTGTCTGCGTATGTCTTTCTTGTGTTTTGACGAGCATCCGCAGCAGGGATGGATAATGCAGGATGGTATCCTTCATCAGTCTGTAACCAGCCACTGGAACAACTTCAAGAGTTCCAACATTTCCATCATAGGAGTGCCAGAAGGAGTAGAGAAAGAGCAAGATATTGGAAATCTATTTGAAAACATAATGTAAGAAAACTTCTCTAATTTGGTGAAGGAAATAGACATACAAGTCCAGGAAGCACAGCAAATCTCAAACAAGATGGTTCCAAAGAGGCCCACTCCTAGACACATGGTAATTAAAATGCCAAAGGTTAAAGATAAAGAATCTTAAAAGCAGCAAGAGAAAAGCAGTTAGTTACCTACAGGGTAGTTCCCACAAGACTGTCAGCTTATTTCTGAAAAGAAACTTTGTTAGGCTAGAGGGGATTGGCAAGAAATATTCAAAGTCATCGAAAGCAGGGACCCATAGCTCAGACTGCTCTACCCGGCAAAAATATCATTTAGAATAGAAGGGCAGATAAAGAGTGCCCAGATAAGAAAAAACTAAAGGAGTTCATCATCACCAAACCATTATATGAAATGTTGAAGAGGCTTATTTAAGAAAAAGAATATCAAAACTATGAACAATAAAATGGCAGTAAATACATATCTATCAATAATTGAATCCAAAAAACCAAACCAAGCAAACAAGAAGAACAAAGACAAATTCATGGATATGGTGAGCATTCTTATGGTTGTCCAATGGAAATGGGTTGTGGGGTATAGGTGAGGAGGTGAGGAGATTAAGAAGGACAAATAGGTAGTTACAGAATAGCCACGGGACTGTAACGTACAGTATAGGAAACTGAGTAGCCACAGAACTTATACACATGACCCATGGACCCCATGGGCATGAACAATGGTGTGGGGCCTGCCCGAGGGAGTGGGGGGTGCTGGGTGCTGGGTGGAGGGGAGTAAAGGGGGAAAAATTGAGTCAACTGCAATAGCATAATCAATAAATTATAATTTAAAGAAAAACAAATAGTTTCTGAAATATTTATGACTCTCTGAAGACAATGTAAACTGTTTTGAAAACATCCATGTCAGAAAGAAGGGAAGTTACCTATTTCAGTCAAATATTTTTTAAAAGTATGGTTACATATACTATGCAAGTTACTCTTAAGATATAGATAAAATGTTCCCTGCTTTGAGAAACTTACAATCCTAACTGTAAAGAACAAATAGCCACATGAACTTAAGAGTCCATTTAGTCCCCATCCTTGATAACAACCTTTTATTTTTAAAGCTTTACAAAACACACACATGAAAATCTCTCTTCTACCTAATTTAATTCCCTAAACCAATTTCAACCTCTTTTTCTAAGAGGAAATTAAAAGCAAGTGGTTTCCATGGTCTACAAAAATGCTTTGGTAATTATTGAGCAATCTACCTATACTTACCTTTTATACAAAAGAAAAAAGTACAGTCTTTGCTTAAAATAAACTGCTTTGTATTCCCAAAACAGAAGTTAAGATTGACTGGTTAAAATTAAAGATGACCCAGAAGGTAATGAAAATATCCTGTGTGATGAATGAATACAACCTGTCATTTCTGTATGATGACACGAGATGTAATCTTTTCTAATTAACTGCCTTTATTCACCAAGCATCTTTGGATTACAACCTGGGTTTTCTATGTAGTTTTTACTCAATAAAAAATGGGCTCATTAACCACTCTTTTTCCTAACCTCTTTGGGGTTAACTGGCATTCTGATTTACAGACAATCTCCTGTGTATTGAATAATATAAGTCTCTCCTCTAGAGATAAACCACCTCTTAGCACGTGTATAAATATTAAGTTTCTAGTTTTGTAAAGAAGATTATTAAATCTAAAATATACTAGAGCAAAGTGCAATCACCTTTGTTAAACCCTTTCTGGGTGTCCAGCTGGGGTGCATATTTATGCTGTTCACCACTTCAAAATGCAATACAGGCTGTAAAAATAGTGCTAGACCCACTTACTGTTATCCTAAAACCAATAATGCTAACATGACTTCAATGGAGAAATGGGAGAAAAAAGCAGTTTAACATTCTTAACATTAATGAAGAATTAATACTGACATCACCAAGCAGATCACAAACATGCAAATAACTCTCACCCATTTTTAAATGTTTTTAAAAAACAAAAAAAAATTAAATGATTTTTATTCATAATGTAGAAATTTTTCTTTAGCTTTTGGGGGAATACATGCTGAAGTTAATGTTTTTGAGTAAAGAAAAATTTCCTGTAATATCAAGACACCACTTTTAATTTAACAAAACAACTGAGAAGGGTCTGTCCCAGTGATATTTTACTTTTACCAGTACCACTTGGTGGCTGCTTTTACTGGAATATATTAACAATCCCCAAATGTATTTTGCTTGGCAACTTCTTTTAAGAAATAAAACCATTTGGAAACTGTTCTGTGTAAAAGACCAACCAATCATCTATCTTTTAGGAATATTTTAAAAATGAGTATTGTCCTGGCTGGCGTAGCTCAGTGGATTGAGCACTGGCTGTGAACCAAAGGGTCGCCGGTTTGATTCCCAGTCAGGGCACAGGCCTGTGTTGCAGGTCAGGTCCCCAGTAGGGGCCACATGAGAGGCAACCACACATTGATGTTTCTCTCCCTCTCTTTCTCCCTCCCTTCCCCTCTCTAAAAATAAATAAATAAAATCTTAAAAAAAAAATGAATATCTCTTTCCTATTATTCCAAGATCCCAGCATTTATTTCACTGTAAGTATTATAGTTGGCTCTGTAAATGTCAAATTCATAAGAACAAACAATTACAAATTTAGCCATTTTCCTATGAATTAGAATTTAACTATTACAAATAAATTGTATGTAACAAAATATGAAATTACAAAATCAGTTCTTTTATATTTATTTGCTAAATTGGCAAAAACTGAAAAAAATACTGTGAAAGAAATGAAGACAAATGAAGAGTAGTCAAGAGAAATGAAACTCATTATGAAAAAAGAAAAAAGTCACATTAGTTAGAACCACATATAAAAAATGCAAAATTTGGCCCAAGTTAATAGAAATATAAGAATACTGGTCAGATAGCAATTCCAAGTAACTTCCCAATTTTAATATCTTAATATCTTAAAAACTCTCAGAAACTGTATTTTGCTTATTTCCCTTAGAACCATATGGTATAATATGCTACAGGTTTGTGCATATAATCACCACATCACTTGTTCATGGTAAATAGAAAGCATGCATGGGTATCTACAAGTTACTTAGGACTTTGTCAAAACTGGCATGTTGTTTTCATGAAGGCAAACTGCATTTGTTTGGCTCTTGGAACAAGAAGTTAATAGTGAAGTTTTAAAGGATTTTGAGGCCCCTTGCTTATGCCTGATTCTATGCACCAGTCTAAAGGCAGAATTTAATATTCTGAAACACTATTAAGTGGATTCTAAAAAAAGCTTAGTAATATTGCTTTAAAAGGTTTACTTTACTTTTAAAAGCATCTGTTGCTCCAGGTGCATGGTTTTTGTCTGGATGAAACTTCAAAGCAAGCTTTCTATAAGCTTTTTTCAAATCTTCATCACCAGCATCTTTGGTAACTCCAAGTACTTCATAGTAATTTTTACATTTGCTTATGCTGTGAACAAGAGAGTGTGTTATAATGAAAATTTCAAGGAAGAAGTTCATATAATACTGTAATGTTTTATTTATTAGAATAGTATAAAGAACTGTCTGTGGACTGTTTTCTCAGTATCAAATGATAGTTTATCACGTCAAGGGTTATTACTTCATTCTGTTTTTTAACCACAGACTATTCCTCCAACCTCTTCCCAGTCTAAGAAGAACTGACCATGAGAATGTCCTTGGTGCAATTTGTCACAACTACAGAAAAGTAAAGCAAAGTCCATAACAATTGTGGATGAAGGACAGAGCACAGAACTGTAACTGAAATGAAAGGATAAGAAGACGTTTACAGTATTTTTAAGATCATAAAGGAATTCAAGCCCTGCCTGGTATGGCTCAGTGGATTGAGTGTCAGCCTGTGAAGGGAGAGGCCACAGGTTTGATACCCAGCTGGGGCACATGTCTGGGTTGCATGCCAGGTCCTCAGCTGGGGGAGTGTGAGAGGCAACTGATCAATGTATCTCTCGCACATTGATGTTTCTCTCCCACTCTTTTTCCCTCCCTTCCTCTCTCTCTAAAAATAAATAAATAAAATCTTAAAAAAAGGAATTCAATAATCTTTACAGATTATGTTGCAGCTAAGGAATAGTATGCATTACACTCCAAGAATTCTGTTGTTGCATAATGTATATCTAACCAAATATCAAAGCAACAGTTCTAGTGCATGTAAAACAATTACAGCACACTATGGTTTAAATGTCAAGGCAAGTTAATTCAGCTCGGCCACGCTAAAGAGAATTCATCTGTGAAAGACAAAAGCTCTTAATAAAATATATTATGGGACTGAAAAATGTTTGTTAACTCCATTTTCATTATGAAGAGCATACTCTTTAAAATTACAGTTAAGTCCTCACTTGATGTTATTAGGTTCTGTGATTCCAATTTTACCATCGGTTAATTGACACAAACAAGAGTTAAGTTCCTATAGCATCTCACCAATGATATGAAACAATGTTGAATGAATCACTGTTATTCAATGACCTACTGTATTTGCATAGTTTATAACCCTGAGGATGTAACTGATTTGAATCTGGTATCTTTAATGTATATTATGAAAAGAAATACTTAGAACAGAGAACATTAATATCTTTGGATGCTAACATTCTCCCACAACCTCATAATTTTTCTTCACTAAAATCCAGATATATTTTATACATTTTTTGTGCCATACTTTATGATTTTAGATGTGTTCCAGTGTGAGTGGCTTGATGACAGAAGTAGTAACAAGTAAAAGGATCCGAGGCACAGTTGTTCACTGGCAGCTAAAGTATTGTAAACCCTGACTCACAGTTTCCAAAGAAGAGTCAGGATTGTTGTTTTTTTTTTTTTAACTGCTGAACATATTAATCATCACACTACTCAGTACATGAATAGGTTCTCAGTAAATATTTCTGGAATAAATGAGCCTCAGCTCTTCTTTTATAATGAAAACATTCATCGTTTGGTATGTGAAGTAGCAAGAGAAAAAACTGTAGAAGATTCTAGATATCTGTCCATATCACATCAACAAAAATCTATTACACAGTCTTCTTTCTAGCAATGAGAGTTAAAATTGGATTTTTCTACTTTAGATACTTAATAAATATTAACACAAGTTAATTTCATTTCATGAACATGACATTTCTTTTATTTAGTCAACAATATTTATTGAGTGCCAACTATGTCCCAGACAGTGATCAGGCACCTGAGATATATTAGTGAACAAAACAGAGAACGATCCTGCTGTGGTAGAGACTCACTCCTCTAAATATGATGAGAAATTATGCAGTAGAAAAAAAGGGAAGGGCTCATTTATAGAATACCTACTTTTGTCAGGCACAGGTCCACAATCCCATACCCATGTTCTAATATTCATTAAGCCCTAAAAACTGTGAAATTATTCCATCACTAATCTGACTGCAAAAACCTGACTTGAACTTTTTTAAAGGTAAAATTTGACCTAAATAAATGTGAAACTGCTCCAGTCTGCATTTATTCCATTGAAGTATGAATAGTTGTATGTTTTGTTGCAGAAATATTATCATTAGTGTCTAAGCTGCTTACCAGTTATATGATGTATACTGAATGTATGCTCCTTATTAGCTTTCTAAAACACGACGAATTCTGATTACAAAATACATCTGGTCCATGAGGTTTTCTCATAGAAAATTATAGAATCTTATTATCCTGATTATTTTACACAAATTATCTCATTATACCTCATTATGTTGATATTATTCTTGTTTAACCAATGAGGAAATCAAAGCTTTGAGTGGTTAACTAAATTGCCTAAAGTCATATAACCAAGTAATATATAGGAACCAGGATTTGTATCTTCAACAAAAATTTACTGAACATCTACTTTCTGCTAAACACTGTTTCAAATACTATAGTGGTGAGTAAAATGTCAAAAAAAAATTCCTGCTCTTATTAAATTTACAATTAGGACAGGGGCAAGCAATGAACAAATATGCAAGTAAAATATAAAGAGCATCATATGGTGATAAATATTTAGAGAAAAATAAAGTGGCAAAGAGGAACAGAGAATGGAAGGGGAGGCTTGCTAGAGTGATTAGGAAAGGGATCACAAGTAAGAGTAAGAATTCAAAGCTCACTTGTATGACTTGAAAATCCTGTTCAGAACCTGAATAAAAAAAGAGCCTCCTCAGACTCCAGAGTAACCATCTTCTTCCTTCCAACTTGTTTTTTCCAATCAGTGTTTATATAGACTTTCTTACCTTCTAGATATTTTCAAATGTTGGTTTTGGTGCCCAGAACATGTGTTCTCTGCCTCTTTTCTTGATTAGTTTCCACCACTTCTTCAAACCTCAGCTTAGCTCTTTCTCTTCTCCAAAACTCAAATTCCTCAAGACTAGGTTTGGTGACCATCTTATAGCCTCTCAAAGCTTGCAGAACTCAGCCCTATGCCAGTAATTACCACACCGTACTGCAATTACTGTTTACTTGTCTGAGTTCTCTTTTTACAGGCCCCTTGAAGGTAGACACTGTCTTGTTCACTGTATGTGTTGACAGATGGATGGATGACTGATTCAATTTGAGGACAGAAATGGTGAGGATCCAAAAGTAACTTTTGGACCAAAGGTGGTTAAGTGCTATAATGAAAATGTAGTTGGCATCAAAACTCATTTGGAACAGAGGAGAACTGACTACGAAATAAGGAATAGAGCTAAGAATATGACACACACTGCCTGAATGTAGAAAACAAAAGGTAATAAACCAAACACTGAACAACCCTCAAGTCATTTCTATTTGGTTTGACTGCGTAAGATGTTTAATTATGGACCACATTAACCCTCTAAATTTGTTCTGTTGATAATTTCTGAGCACAAAAGGCTAAGCAATAGATTAAGGCAGCCCAAGAAGGGGCTGCTGGATAGTATAGAGAAATTAGGTTGGAATTTACAATCCTCTAGAGATGGGTCATAAAGGTAAAAGAATTGCCACAGTGAGAAAAAAAAGTAGAAAAAACAATTAATTCACTAATTCTTAGCTGTATCTAGCTCTGTCATATCTTCCATGCACTAAATTTTTCATCATATATTAAAGGAGAAATCTTTGAGAAACCAGCAGAGAGGTATGAAGTTGTTATCACCAATGGAAAGCTGAAGGCTATGTATTTCAAGTTAATACTCCAAATACACTTCTTTTTCTAATTTTTCACACCTGACTGAGAAAACACTATTCATATATTTATTTTAATTAGTAATTTTGTTCATCGTGCTCCTTTTTACCAGCTAAAATGCACTGTCACACTTTTAACAGTTTGCTCCTTACTGAAAGATTCAAACTTTTTTCTCCATCCGCACCAAGGAATTTTTAAAAAAAGAAGGAAAGAAAGAAAAAAAGAAAATAAATTAAAAAGAGGTAACCCATAACCCACCCTGGAAGGAAATATTGTGAAATAAAGGCAGAAAGATCTGTCTGGGAGCTCAACAATGGAGAAGTATGTCTGGCTCAGGCTTCATATCTTTATGTGCATAAAAACACAGTGGGCAGGGGAGGAGAGTTTTTTTTCAGTTCTTTTTTAAAATATGATATAACTGATTATTTAAATAGATTCCATGTTTAATTGGTGTTTAGGGAAATACTTGTTTATTTGTGGAGGCAAAGGATTATTGTATAAGTTTAATAAAATAATTTCTTTTCATTTAAAGAACTTAAACAAATACTAATAAAATCCCCATAATTCACATGACTGAATAGCTGTACAGACATGTTCTGAATTGATAAATATAATGATGACCCAGTTAATGATATTGATAATGATATTTTAAAACAAAAGATGGTTTTTTCCAATGAGATATGAAAAACCTTTTCAAGTTAGATTGATGATACCTTTTTCTCAATAATTTTTCAATGTCAAAGACAATAAATAGTGCTTAGTTTCGTAGAATGTTATTTTTTACAAAGTTGCATGCTGTGTCTTCTGTCTTACTGTAAGCTAGCTCTTACTTATGCAATGGATTCAGTATTATTGCATGGCTTCTCCCACTGAGCCAAACTGTTACTGAGCAACTGGTTTGCATAATTGTGCTAACCAACGAGATAACACGGCTTTCTTCAGAATAACCCCCTGTGTATAGGTAAAAAAAAAACCCAAAATCCAAAACATACTACATGTAAGTGTTTGCTGGTGATCTGTTACCTAAGGCAATATTTAGGAAGGCTAATATAATGAATAAGTGTTCAATGATTGAGCTAAGCAACTCTTATAAAGGCATTGATGGGAGTATTTTGAATAAGTTAGCGATTCTACTAAAGAATGTCCCAATCATATTTAGTCCCCAAAGGAAAAATAAACTACATTTATTTAATAAAAAATGTATAATCAAATTACTGACCAGAGAAACAATCTCTAATATGGGACTAATATTTCTACCTGATAAGAATTCATGGTCTCAAACATAGCTGGATCCCGAATGCTAACCAGCAATGCTTCCATTCCCTTTGCTTTTCCCCTCTGCAAATATTTCATAGTTTTACCACTCTCCTCAAGCTTTCAATCTCATCTCTTTTCTTATAACTCTCAAAGGATAACCTCCTCTTCGACTTCACAGAAAATATAGAAGACAACTGACAGAAACTCCCTCAACATTTTGTTTACACCTGGCCAACTCTACCTTATACAAAGTGTATCTGCACCTACCATCATCTCTCACTGACATAACGCCCCCTAAACACTAAAACAGAGATAGAAAAACGAAGCGCTGCTCTCTCTACCTCACTTCTACCATACCTTGAATTACTCCTCTCTTTCTTTCAAGGCTAGGGCAGAGGAAATTAAGGAAAAAAAATTAAAAAAAAATAACACCAGATTTAGGATATTCCTGTTTTCTAAAAGTTTCAACTATATTTTTAAATGATATTTTCAAATAAATCAGTGATTCTACAGACTTTCTAAAAAAAATCACAATGATAATAAATAAAAATCACATGTATACAGTTAACTTTACTTAGGTCTTTTGCTGAGAATATGTTCTCCCCTGAAAAGTAATTTCTGCAAGAAAATACAATTTGTTTTCAGTTACATGGGGTTTCATGGAATGGAATTCAACACACTGTTTAATTAAAGCTTTTTCTTAAAAAATTCAAAAGCAAGCATCATTTATGCATGTATCTCACTTACTCAACCTACTCTGACATAATACCACAGTTTTAAAAGTGTTCAGCAACATTATTTATATTCTAAAAGTACTTCACTACCATTCATGCAAATCAAACACCATTTACCATGCCTTTACAATGATCAGGGATTCTTTTAAATTAAGCATTAGCATCTAGGCATATAGGAAAAAAAGCAAAATATAAATGATTGCTAGTTGATTTGAAATGACTTTAGTTTCAAACTATGGTGAGTAAAAATGAACTAAAAGCAAGAATGGAGAAAAAAGGGTAAGGAAAGAAGAATGAAAGAAATAAGACAGGGGAAAAGAGAAAGAACCTAAATAGTTTTACCTACTCTTCACTTGAGCTAGTTCACTGTATTATAATTCACTCTATTGTATGAATTATCTGATTAATCACTGTACAGAGTCCTTCATCCTTACACTTTGTTTCCCTAGAATGCAACATTAAAAAATCAATTCAGCTTTCTAAAGCTGTAGCAGGAAATAACAGTATTTTCTCTAGTTTCATACTCAGAGGTTCATCTTATTTCCAGAATTTTTTTTTCTTAATTATAAAATTAGTAAAGTCAAATCCCTAAAACCTAGTTCATATTTTTTTAACTCTATCTGATTCTTCTGCTTTAAGTGGAAGTGTACCATGAGGTAAAACTAAAACACTGAGACAGAATAGTCAGGGCAAAAAAAAAAAAAAAAAAAAAAGTAGGGTGTTGGGGCACTGGATAAAAAAGGATTAAACAAAGCGGAAAAAGAAAACCTCACAGACACTGACAACACTATGTGATTACCAGAAGGAACAGAAGGAAAAGGGGGTAGAAGTAAGTAGACGAGGGTAAAAGGGTAATAAATGGTGACAGAAGACTTGACTTTGGTGATGAATGCACAATACGATATGCAGATAAAGCATTATAGAATTGTACACCTGAAACCTACATAATTATAATCAATACTGTCCCCATAAATTCAATAAAATTTTTTTTTAAAAAAATTAAAAGAGTACATTGATATTAGTATCTCTAAATATATAGTAATGAATATAAACAGAAAAAAGCTATCCTTCATTAATTTAAGTAGGAAATTTAAAATGCTGTTACTATTGCCCTCAATTTTTCTCTCACATAAAATTCTTCTGCTTTCATGTATAATGAGGTCTCTCCAGAGAAAGTCTAGCCATTGTTAATATAACAAGAATGGTTTGTGTGACACAGATGTAATCTGGCAGCCAACGAAAGCAGACTAGAATGCATATATGTGAACAACGATGACCTCACTGTACTAGTCGGTGTAGACAGATGACACTGAGTGAGCATGTGTACTGTGTGGCTGTCACATTCAAAATGACTGAGTGAGCAGAGCAACAAATCTGTGTCAAATTTTGTATCAGGCTTGAACATTCCTCCACAGAAACTACTTGGATGATTCAGAAGGCTACAGCTGTGGGCAACTGGTGATTGGCAGCTTTATTACAACAATGCACCGGCTCATGCATCACATCTTGTGAAGAGTTTTTAGGTGAAACATAAATCACCCAGGTGCCTCAACTCCCCTATAGCCCAGATTTGGCACCCTGCGACTTCTGGCTTTTCCCAAAATGAAAATCACCTTTGAAAGGGAAGAGATTTCAGACTGTCGATGAGATTTAGAAAAATACAATGGGACAGCTGATGGTGACTGGAAGAATATGTGAGGTCCCAAGGTTCCCACTTTTTATGGGACTGAGGTGTCACTGTCCTATGTACAATGTTTCTTTTATCTTCTTCAAAATGACTCTATTTTTCATAGTACATGGCTGGATACCTTCTGGAAAGACTAATATATATAATATATATATATCAGAACAATTCTATCCTCTTTCAATATTTTATCTAAATATTACCCTATATTTAAAAAATTGAAATAATTTTCCTCAAAAATAATCATCCAGAAGTACTCAAAAAAAAAATTAAAGGTGAAACCTTCCACAGAGATGGTATTTTACAGTCTGATTTTATAAGAATATAAAGCATAACACAACCAGAGTTCAATTCCTTGATGTCTGTTCTTCTACTGCACTATAGTTCAAACACTTTTTTTAGGTACTATACCATTTAAAAATTACATTAGCAGCAAATGTCGTTGAGAAATAAGCCGTATTTGTTCCTACCTGAGAACCCCGTCTACTTGATCTTTGGTGTACCCTTTTCCACCGTCACCACTGCCAGCTGAGCTGTCCTTTGCGCAGTTAGGCTTCCTCTGATCAGCATTGCCTGATGGTTTTCGGCAATGAGGGCTACTTCCAGCCGCGCTTCCATTTTTCATAATTATTTCCAATAGTGCTGTAGAAAGATACAGAAAGTACACTATGCTTGTTCACATCAAGGTATATACACATGATCTTGAGAAGAACAAAAGACCTCCAAAATTACCAATAGGGACTCTCTATATAGCACAACAGGCAAAATTGATCAAAGTGATAAAAAGGAATGGGTTTTGCTTGCTACAATAGCAAGTGTGTTTATTCATAATAAACTCTTAAGGGCAGACTCTCAAAACTAATCAGTCACAGCTCTCTTTTAGAACAAAGCCACATCAAGGAGAAGCTACCAGGAACAGTACCCAAACTGAAGAGGGCAGGGGCAATAGAAAAAAAGGAAAGAAAAATTCCAGATAAATGGGGAAAGAAAAAGGAGTGAGATCTTATTTAGCAAGGTGATATACAGGGTCCAGCACAAATAATGCCCCTTTTTTATGAGCTGGTAATCTATACCAAATCTTTTATTAAAAAATCATAAGCATGTAATTCTGTAACATAACCATATCACACTCAAGCATACCATATGACATTTTAGTGAAATGTTCACATTGTTGTCCATCTTGTGTGAGACATTCACATACCCTATGAACCACATTCAATGGCGTGATTTCTACCAGAGCCTGTATTTTCAGCCATTACACAAAACATGAAGAAGTCTGTGTATTTAGAAACGCTAACTACACATAAAAACGCATGAAAGAAAATGAGAGAAGTGAAATCTGATACAAAGTTATTATAAGAAAAAAGAGAGTAGGAATAAAGTAAATCTCTGAAGAAAATGAATACACACCATGAAGACCTGCTGACAAAAAAGATAAACAATATAACCTACTATTTCAAGTCACACTGAAAAAACTTTAAGAAATTACACATTATACAAAGTAATAACATAAATTAGTATTAGGACAACCCCCAAAATTATCTATCCATAAGAAATAAAAAATCAATTAAAAATTATTAAATTAGAAGAAACAAGGAGTTAATTAACACAACAGATGTTGTCTACGTCAAAGAGAATATATAGAAAGTCAAAGTATTTTAAATGATAAAGACAAAAAATTAGAAAGAAAATGGCAAATATTAAAGATAGTTAAAGATGATCCAACATACATACACTAGGAGTCCTAATGAGGGAAAAAACCTTAAAACATTGATCCAGATTAATGAACATCAAACTATAATCTAATAAAATTAACTGGGCTTCTATGCAAAAAGATAAAATGACTTATAAGGGAAAGAAAAATAGATTGTCATCAGACTTGGATCATCAATAGTAAATACTTATACAAAACAATGAAATAACATACTTAGATAGCCAAAGAAGGAAAACTGGAGCCAAGGATTTCATAGCCACCTAACTTTAGCATTAAGACCACAGATCAACTGTTTTTAATATTCCAGAACTTACTGAGCATAGTTCCCATAGCCCCTTCCTAGAAATCTGCCAGACAACAAGCTTCAGGAATCTGAAGTATTTAGATATACACAAGGACTGATGGGGAGCATTAAATGTCTAGTGACCTACAGAGATTAGGCTGAATGATGATTTAAAAAGAGAGTATACAGTAAGTAATATGTTCTGACACTCTCAATAGGTTGAAATATTTTTTTTAAATAGTGAGCTTACTCAGTCTTTCTTTTTATTTGAAAAAATATATATATTGGCCTCCCCTCCCCTCCCCTTTGGCAGCTTAGGCCTGGAAGTTTATTGATACCAAGGAAGCAGTCACAACCAAAAATAAGGCTGAGTTTGATAAAGCCTGCACCAATGGGGTCAAGAAAGAACTCATATGTACAGGGGGAATTGATTAAGTAAACCGAAAATAACAGGAGAAACATTTCTCACCGTCAGAGAATGGAATTATAAATATGAAAATGCACAAGGCAGCCTTGGCTGGCGTAGCTCAGTGGATTAAGCGCGGGCTGTGAACCAAAGCATCGCAGGTTCGATTCCCAGTCAGGGCACATGCCTGGGTTGCAGGCCACAGCCACCAGCAACCGCACATTGATGTTTCTCTCTCTCTCTTTCTCCCTCCCTTCCCTCTCTAAAAATAAATAAAATCTTAAAAAAAAAAAAAGAAAATGCACAAGGCTAGAATGAACTCTGTGGTAGACTTTAAAGAGAGGTTTGTGACTTTCATGCAGATATCAAAATGAACATAGATTAAATTACTATAGATGTGTATAGTCCCACATACAAACACATATAACACACAGATATACATACACAGACATACATGCATTCATACATACATATATTTTCCTAGCTCTGTCTCCTGAAGAGGCCTAGGGGCAATGACATCCCTGTTGCAATGAGTTTATCTAGTGTTTATATCTGTTTCCAAGTACCACTGTCTACTAAAAAGAATCAGGGCTCCTTAGAGAACCAACTGATTCCCAGGGTAGAAAACAAAAAGTGGGCTTGAAAAAATTTTTGTGCCATAAAGTAGAGATGCTTGAAAAATGATGAGGACATGTCAAAAAGACAGAGGGCTCCTGCTAACTAAATCTGAGGAAACATGAGCCTCAAAATAAATTATAGTAATAGATTAAATAAGGATCCTTAAATCCATACTAATAAATTGAGTAAGTTGAATGCCAACTAATAAATTGTAGAATGAATAATAGAATTAGAAAATTACCATTTGAGCCCTGGATGGAGTGGCTCAGTGGGTTGAGTGCTGGCCTGTGAACAAAGGGTCGCCGATTTGATTCTCAGTCAGGGTTGTGGGCCAGGTCCCCACTAGGGGATATTCCAGAGGCACGTACACATTGATAATTCTCTTCCCTCTTTCCCTCCCTTCCCCTCTCTAAAAATATATAAATAAAATCTTAAAAAAAAATTGTCATTTGACCACTATCAGAAATTTAACCATGAAAAAATCATTAATGAATGCTAAAAGGAGTTGGTGAAAGTATGTTATGGAATAGAACATTCACATGGTCTCCAAGTATTTCCCCACAAAATACTTATTAATTATAAAGTGAAAAATAAGTAAGTTTTTAAAGTGGAGAAACTTGGCATCACCAACTTAATCAAGTGATCAAAGTTAACCTCACAAATAAGGACCAAATCAACATAATGTATGTCCTAATATGTTACACTAAGAAAACATCACTTCTATGGTATTTCTGCCCAATATTTCTATGTGGAAATGTCAAACCCAAATTGAGGGAAATTGTATAAAATGAGTGGCCTGTATTTATCAAGAATGCCAAAGTAAAGAAAAGAAAAGCTGTATCTGGAGAATAAAATATGTCTGTAAGTGCAACTTGTATTGTTTTTGCTATCAAAGATACAACTGGCGCCTGGCTGGCGTAGCTCAGTGGATTGAGCGTGGGCTGTGAACCAAAGTATCGCAGGTTCGATTCCCAGTCAGGGCACATGCCTGGGTTGCAGGCCATGGCCCCCAGTGGCCACACATTGATGTTTCTCTCTTTCTCCCTGCCTTCCCTCTCTAAAAATAAATAAATAAATAAATCTTAAAAAAAAAAAGATACAACTGGCAAAACTGGAAGAATTTGAATGAGGTACATATATTAACTTCATGATTTGATGGCTATATTGTGGTTATGTTAGGAGAATACCCTTGTCTTAGAAAACATACACTGCATTATTTAAGGGTAATGGGACATCATACCTACAACTTACTGTTAATTAGTTCAGGAAAAAATACAATAACATACTGCATGTCTGCTTGGTGGTAGGGTTGGGGGAGGAAGGCACAGGATATAGGGAGGGAGGGCATGATAAAGCAACTGTGGCAAACTTTTATCCAAATGAAAGGCTGAGAAAATATACATGGTACATTTGCATTATTCTGTAACTTTTCTCTAAGTTTGAAATTATCGCAAAATTTAAAAAAATATTAAAATGGGGAGGGAAATGGAGAATATATGCAAAGACAATTGAACTGTTTTCAATAATTATATTAGTGGGTAGTATCGGTAACATTACTCTGAAACTTTTACGTATATGATGTGGCATAAAGCAAATAAACAATCATGTCATATCTATTACTTACTATGGCCTTGAGAAACAATTACTACTATGGAAGCAATTGTTTCTATACACTAAAAAGGTCCAGAAAAAATGAATAATCTAGTATCCACAGCACCCTTAACGCCAGACTGTGATACTGAAATACCATTTTCCACTAAAAGAAACTGCAGCTCTTATTGGCAACATGATTGATTTCTAGTACTGGAAATGTACAAGAGGAGCTTGAAACAATGTTATACCAAGAAGCAGGGTGTCTACAAGACTGCCTGAGTAACCTAATAGGGAGTTCCACTGCTTTTGGAGAAAGGAACCAACTCTTTTTCTTGAAAACTGATCAAAGCAATCAAGAACTTATTCAGCCTTTCCTATATGAATTGCACCACTGTGTAACCCTAAGATAAGTGAAGGGGAAGTGTCTCTTTATAGAACAATTTTAGCTAATTAATAAATTATTTTAAAAAATTGTAGAGCCAGGAATGAAAGTGGTTAGTATTTACAGGTGGCCACAATGTCCCCATGTATACTAGTTAGAAGTTACCTGTACACCCCCTTTCATTTTTAGCACAAACATGTTCTCCCAGTGTTTTTCTGGACATTTTCCATTTTAACAGCTATATGCTGAATATTGCACTAAAGCAGTATTATATAGTTGTTTTAGATTTTTAATAGGTATTACGATACAGAAAAGTTTTCTAAAATTCCATATATAAGGGTCCTGCTTAACAATGACTATGTGTGTACATGTGCTCACACCAAACACTGGTTCCAAAGAGTTAAAATGTGCACAGGCTCTATTACCTCTGAATCTCAATATCCACTTTTGTCATCTCACAAATGGAATCAGCAAGATTTTCTGTATTAGCAGTCACTGGAACTAATGTCTGAGAAGGCAGTATGATTCAGTTCAAGTACTGCCAGAATTTAAAACACACTGGATTTTCCTGTTTATTAAGTCTTAGCTATCACATGAGTTCTCATTGAAAATAATGTACAGTATTACAAACATTAGTTGGGCAGATACAGTAATTATGAACCAGATTACATTTATTTTTGGTTTTAAAACTATCCAGCCTCATTTTTCTCCATTCACTTTCCAGACATACTGTTTTGCCTGGGGTTTTAACATATTCTGCACTTTTAAGAACCAGTGAAAAGTACCATATTTTGCCATGTACAATGTGCACCCAAGTTTCTTGCCCAAACGTTCAAGAAAAATTTAATTTTAATTTTTAATTTCAATTATGTATTGATTGATTGATTCATTGAAACAAAATTGATTATTGTGTTCTAGGGTATTATTTTGAATACAGATATCATTTTGCTTCTAGAGTTATACTTTAAAATAAATAAATAAAATTTATTATTTTAAAAACTCAATAAAAGAATTAAAAACATTTATACAGATACAGAATTAGTACCACCCATGTATAATGCTCATCCTTCTCTTTCCCTCAAAAATTAGGGCTAAAAAAGTACACATTATACATGACAAAATACAGTAAATATAATATTAAAAATGTTTATGTGGATAATCCAGAAGTGAAGAAACAAGGTTTGTTTTTATTTTATAAGGTTCTGCCACATATCTATTATATATAATGGCCATCACTAGCAGAGTCTAAAATAAGAACACACGACTTGAAAAACAAATAGATTTTCCCCCTCTTCTTCACAAATCTAGAAATAGCTTTTATTTCAGTGATTACAAAAGTAGTGTTGCTCATCTCATTTAAAAAAGAAAACGTAACACGGTAAAAAAAAAAAAACATGTATAATTCCCATACAAGAAAAAAAATCAGGTTCCAGCCAGAATGGAGGCGTAAATAGAAACACCTCACTTCTTCACAGAACCAAAAAAAAGGATAACAACCATTTTAAAAATAAAAAACAACCAGAACTGCCAGAAAATCAACCTGCATGGAAGTCTGACAACAAAGGAGTTAAAGAAGAAACATTCCTCCAGACTGGTAAGAGGGGCAAAGATGGACAGCTGGGCAGAGAGGATGAGCTGCAAAGCAGCAGCTGGAGGACCAGGGGTCCCACATTTGAGTGCAGATAAGCCGGGAGGAACAACTGGGGAGTTAGACAAACTGCCCGACCCAGGGTTCCAGTGTGGGGAAATAAAGCCTTAAAAACTCTGGCTGTAAAAACCTGTGTGGGTTGTGGTAGCGAAAGAAACTCCCAGAGTCAGAGAAGAGTCCGTGGAGAGACCCAGGTGGTCCTAGAACATACATAAGCTCACCCACCTGGGAACCAGCACCTGAAAGGGCACACTCAGCTTGTGGGAAGCCAGAGAAGTGATGGAAAGTGAGCCACGTGCCCAGCAAGCTAGAAAGTGGCATTGTTTCCTCTGACCCCTTCCCCACAGACAGTGCCACAAAGCAGAGACCTGGGTTGCCCCACCCTGGCAAATAGCTAAGGCTCCGACCTTACAACATAACAGGTGCACTAAGACAAAGAAATATGGCCCAAATGAAAGAACAAATCAAAACTCCAGAAAAAAGAACTAAACGAGGAGGAGACAGCCATTCTATCAAATGCAGAGTGCAAACCACTGGTAATCAGGATGCTCACAGAAATGACTGAGTTTGGTTGCAAAATGAAAGATACCCATAGTGAAATAAAGCAAAATATTCAGGGAACCAACAGTGACAGGAACTAAACCAGGACTCAAAGCAACAATTTGGAACAAAAGGAAGAAATAAACATCCAAGCAGAACCGAAAGAAGAATCAAGAATTCAAAAAAATGAAGAGAGGCTTAGGAACCTTTGGGACAACTATAAATTTTCCAATATCTGAATTATAGGAGTTCCAGAAGGAGAAGAGGAAAAGCAAGACAGCAAGAAATTGAAAACTTATTTGAGCAAATAATGAAGGAAAACTTCCCCAATCTGGCACAGGA
The DNA here is from genome assembly GCA_004024845.1 of Tonatia bakeri. NCBI lineage: Eukaryota > Metazoa > Chordata > Mammalia > Chiroptera > Phyllostomidae > Tonatia > Tonatia bakeri. The sequence goes on from PVIA01010119.1 coordinate 48,909, forward strand.
ACTAGACATGCAAGTCCAGGCAGCTCAGAGTTTCAAATGAGTTGGATCCAAGAAGAAACACACCAAGTCACATAATAATTAAGTTACCCAAGACTAAAGATAAGGAGAGACTCTTAAAAGCAGCAAGAGAAAAGGAGACAGTTATCTACAAAGAAGTTCCCATAAGACTGTCAGCCGATTTCTCAAAAGAAAGCTTGCAGGCAAGAAGGGGCTGGAAAGAAGTATTTGAAGTCACGAAAGGCAAAGACCTACATCCAAGATTACTCTATCCAGCAAAGTTTTCATTTAGAATGGAAGGGCAGATAAAGTGCTTCCCAGATAAGGTCAAGTTAAAGGAGTTCATCATCACCAAACCCTTATTATATGAAACGTCAAAGACTCATCTATGAAAAAGAAAATGATCAAAACTATGAACAGTAAAATGACAACAAACTCACAACTATGAACAACTGAACCTAGAAACAAAAACGAAAACAAAAACGAACTAAGCAAACAACTAGAACAGGAGCAGAATCACAGAAATGGAGATCACATGGAGGGTTATCAGCAGGGACGGGGGAATAGGGGAAACAGTACAAGAAATAAAAAGCATAATTGGTAAGCACAAAACAGGCAGGGGAAGGTTAATAATAGTATAGGAAATGGAGAAGCCAAAGAATGTACATGTATGACCCATGAACATAAAATAAGGGTGGGGGCGTGGAGGAATGCTGGAGGGTGGGATGGTGCAGGGTGGAGGGGGATACAGGTGAGAAAAAATTGGGACAACTCTAATAGCATTATCAACAAAATATACTTATAAAAAATCACACACTCATTATGGATATTTAACTACAGTTACTCTAGTTAGCTAGTGGTCTAGCAGCTTAGATATTGTTAAACAAAATTAGAATAATCTACACTATGTTTGTAGCCTGCCTTTATTTAGTTCGTAACGCATTGTGTATGTGACTTTACAGCAATAAATATAGGTTCACATGATCCTTTTTTATGAAGACCTTATTTGGGACTGTTGTAATGGTGGGGAGAGAGAGAAATAATGCTCAACTCAGAATTCAGCAAAGACAGTTGGGGATTTAGAGCCAATGAGCTGAGTGAGGGGGTCAATGGATGGAAAATTACTGAGATGCATCATCTTTTTTACCAGGTACAGAGTACATGAATGCAATGCAACTTATTTATCAATTCCCACTGTTGGATATTTACCAGTATACTCTTTTCAAATTTTTGCTACAGTGACACCTTTACATATAGGATGTGGCATGAATAACGCCCCTTCTATCTTCTTTTTCTTAGATAAATCCCTTTAACATTTCATATAATCAGGGCTTGGTGATGATGAACTCCTTTAACCTGACCTTATCTGAGAAGTAGTTTATCTGCCCTTCCATTCTGAATGAAAGGTTTGCTGGAGAGAACAATCTTGGATGTAGGTCCTTGCCTTTCATGACTTGGGATACTTTCCGGCCCCTTCTGGCCTGTAAGGTCTCTTTGGAAAAGTCAGCTGACAGTTTTATGGGAACTCATTTGTAGATAACTGTCTTCCTTTTCTCTTGCTGCTTCTAGGATTCTTTGCTTAATTTTTATTTCCAGTAATGTAATTATGATTTGCTTGGTGTGTTCCTCCTTGGGTCCAACTTCTTTGGGACTCTGAGCTTCCAGGACTTCCTGAAAGTCTATTTCCTTTGCCAGGTTGGGGAATTTCTCCTTTATTATTTGTTCAAACAGGTTTTCAATTTGTTGCTCTTCCTCTTCTCCTTCTGGCACCCCTATAATTCGAACATTGGAACATTTAAAGTTCCTGGAGGAACTTTAAAGGCCTGGAGATTCCTAAGCCTCTCCTCATCTTTTTGAGTTCTTATTTCTTCATTCTTTTCCGGTTGGATGTTTCTTTCTTTCTTCTGGTCCACACCATTGATTTGAGTCCCAGTTTCCTTCCCATCACTATTGGTTCCCTGTACATTTTCCTTTATTTCACTTAGTGTAGCCGTCATCTTTTTCATTTAATTTGCAACCAAATTCAACCAATTCTGTGAGCATCCTGATTACCAGTGTTTTGAACTGTGCATCTGATAGGCTGACTATCTCTTCATTGCTTAGTTGTATTTTTTTCTGGAGCTTTGATCTGTTCTTTAGTATGGGCCATTTTTTTTGTCTTGAATGACTGTTATGTAGTGAGGGGCAGAGCCTTAGGTGTTCCCCAGGGTGGGGCAATCCATATCGCTGCATTGTGATGCTGTATGTGGGGAGGGGTCCGAGAGGGAACAATGGTGCTTGCTCTGCTCTCTGCTGAATTTCAGTTGCTTCCCCCAAGCAAACTGGGCCCTTCTGGTGCTGATTCCCATGTGGGCGGGTTTGTGTACATTCTAGGATCCTGTGGGTCTCTCCACCGAACTCTCCTGTGAGGCTGGGAGTTTATCCCAGCACCTCAACCCCCACAGGTGTTTTCAATCAGTGGTTTGAGGCTTTATTTCCCCTTGCTGGAGCACTAAGCTGCACAGTCCGTTCTGCTCCCTACTTGTTCCTCCTCATTTAGCTGCGTGCAAAATGTGGGACTGCCTGCTTCACTAGCTGCAGTCTTGCTGCGAGTCCTTTCCACCCAGCTGCCTGTCTCCGCCCCTCCTACCTGTCTGGATGAGTATGTCTTTAACTCCTTGGTTGTCAGACTTCCATACAGTTCAACTTTCTGTCAGTTCTGGTTGTTTTTTTTGTTTTAATTGCTGTTGTCCTTTTTTTGGTTGTGCAAGGAGGCACCGTGTGTCTACCTATGCCTCCATCTTGGCTGGAAGTCATTATATTATATTTTAATTTTCCTTTTTTTTACTTCACTCATGTTCCAATAACACACTACTCTTAACTGTGTACTTTCTATTCTTGTTACCCAAAGTATATATTTTTTGATGTATTATTGTTGTTCTAGTACTATTGTGAATGATTGCTGTTCCAGACAATGGTAAATACTACACAGCACCCCTCTCTGATTTTAGCCCAGTTCACTTTATTCCTGAGTATTATTATTGTTGTGGTTAACTCTGTTCTCTCACACACTATGCCTACTTTCTATCCTTTATTCCCACTATATCTCCTCATCTAACCTTGCACAAATGCTCTGTTTTCTGGATTCAGCTCACAATCCTCCTCAGCTTTAACAAGAGTCTTATCTCTCTTTCACCTTTTATAAAAAATGGCTTGTTGGGTGAAACATCATGGTTAACGCTATTCTTATCCAAAGAATCTCCTATCTCTTCTCTCCCTGCTGGTACTTTAAATCTCATAGAATACTTTCCCACTGTCTTAATCCATTTTGCCTAATCCCTGCCACTGATCCCATATAAGAATAGGAGGAGCTGCGAACATCAATATGCCCACTGGAGGAGAGAATCCACCAACAAAGGAACCACCAAAAGATAAAAACCCAAGTACAAGAGAGCCCACACAAACAGAGGAAAGGGCAAACCTCAAAACATTCAGACAAGGAGATCAGAGACCACATCACTGAATCACACAGAATTCCTACCATAGAAGTTCACCCTACAAAAGATAGCTAGCAAAGCGAGATATCAGGATGTGCAAAAACAAAAAGTCACGTAATATGGAGACAAAGAAAGAACCTGCAATCTAAAGGAATGAAAGACTCCCGACTAAAAGAGCTAAGTGAAATGGAGGTAAGCAAACTATCAGATATAGAATTCAAAATAATGGTTATAAAGATGTTCAAGAAACTCACAGACAACTACAAGGAACTGAGTGAGAACTACAACAATATGAAAAAGGAAATAGAAACTATAAACAAAAACCAGGAAGAAATGAACAATAAAGTTTTGGAAATAAAAAAGACACACTAGAGGGAATTACAAGCAGGCTGGATGAAGCAGAGGACCAAATCAGTAATCTGGAAGACAAAGTGGAAAGAAACACCCAAGTAGAGCAGCTGCATGAAAAAAAACTAATTAAGGGAATTCCAAGATAATATGAAACGCAACAACATTAGAATCATAGGAATACCAGAATGAAAAGAAAAGGAACAAGGGATAAAAATACTGTTTGAAAAAAAAAAAAGACAGAAAACTTTCTGAACCTGGAGAGGGAAAAACCATGTAAGTTCAAGAAGCAAGGAGAGTCCCAATTAAGATGAACCCAAAGAAGCCAATTCCAAGACGTATCACAATTAAAATGCCAAGTACTGAAGACAAAGGGAAAATCTTAAAAGCAGCAAGGGACAAAAAAGAAGTAACATGAAAAGGGGCTCCAATAAGATTAACAGCTGATTTCTCAACAGAAACACTCCAATACAGGAGAAAATGGCAAAAGATATTCCATGTAATGAAAAACAAAGGCCTGCACCCAAGATTACCTGGAAAGGCTCTCAATTAAAATGGAAGGTGAAATAAGGATGTTTCCAGACAAAAAAAGGTGGAAAGAATACATCTTCACCAAACCAGCCCTATCAGATTTACTAAAGGGACTACTATAAGAAGAGAAAGGAAAAGCAGTGAAAGAGAGAGGAACATAGGTACAAAGTGGGGGGGGGGGGATGAACAAATACCTATGAATAATAACCTTAAATGTTAATGGATTAAATGCTCCATTCAAAAGATATAGAATAGGTGAATGGATAAGGAAACATGACCCACACATATGCTGCCTCCAAGAGACCCACTTCAGTACAAAAGACCTACACAGACTGAAAGTGAAGGGCTGGATAAAAATATTCCAAGCAAATGGACAGGAAGAAAGCTGGGGTAGCAATATTTGTATCAGACAAAATAGACTTCAAAACAAGGGCCATAAAAGAGACCCAGAAGGACACTTCATAGTACTCAAGGAAGATTCCATCAAGAAAACATAAACATTATAAACATATGCACCCAACATAGGAGCACCCAAATACATAAGGAAAATCTTGGAGGACTGCAAGAAAGATATTGACAGCAACACAATTACAGCAGGGGATTTTAATGCCCCACTGTCAAAAATGAATAGATCTTCCAAATAATATATCAACAAAGATATTGTGGCACTGAACAATGTCCTAGATCAAATGGATTTAACTGATATATATAGAGCCTTTCATCCCAAAGAAGCAAAATACACATTGTTTTCCAATGTACAAGGACATTTCCAAAGGCAGACCACATAATGGGACACAAAGTAAGCCTCAACAAATTCAAGAAAATTGAAATCATATCAAGTATTTTCTTAGACCACAAGGGCTTGAAATTAGAAACTAACCTCAAGGAAACAATTCAAAAATACTCCAACTCATGGAGACTGAATAGCATGCTATTAAACAAGGAATGGAATAATAGTGAGATCAAGGAAGAAATCAAAAAGTTTCTGGAAACAAATTAAAATGAATACACAACAGTGCAAAACTTATGGGACACAGCAAAGGCAGTTTTGAGAGGGAAGTTCATAACAATACAACCCTATCTAAAAAAGATAGAAACATTTCAAATGAACAACCTAACCCTACACCTACAAGAACTGGAGGAACAGCAACAAAGAAAGCCCAGAGCAAGTAGAAGGAAGGCAATAACCAGGATCAGAGCAGAATTAAATGACA